>VZTE01006652.1:334371-450208 GCA_013397775.1 Eulacestoma nigropectus
AAAAAAAAAAAATCAGGTGGAACATCCTAGGAAAAAATATTGATTGAGAGCACTCTAGGCTTGCTGAGTCTGTCATATCAAGAAAGAGAGACCTGAGCTGCATTTGGGAGAGGCAGCTCTGAGGCAGGAGATTAAGACAAGCAAATGGGTTTTTGTTTCTGCTGCCCTTGCCATGTGACGTAAAGGCAAAAGAAGAGGTAAAAGAGAAGTGCAGGTTTTGACTTTCAAATCTGACTTTTTTTGTATGCTTAAAAAAAAAAAAATTTAGTTAAGCTTAAGTCATGGTTCCAGCTGCCCTCCCACTGCAGCATGTCCTCTGGTCCTGGCCTACTTCTCACCTATGCTTCATTGCTATTATTTTCTGTTCCTGCAGGAAATCTTCCTTAGGATTTTTAAACCAACAGAGCTACTTCCACTTGATGTATCCCTGTGGTACTGCAAGAAAAGGGCCAAGAGGAGGGCAGGAATAGTCAGGACTGTAACTACCCAATGTATATCCCATTTTCTCTTGCTAGCAATGATGCTCCAGGTGCAGGAACAAAAGCAGTCCTGTGGGGAAATCCTGCACAGATTCCTCCTGTCTCTGTGCAGGAGCAGGGCTCCCAGCTGGGCTCCCAGCCCCAGGGAACTGGGGATGCTGGAGAATAAATACATTCCTTTCAAGAAATGAGACAAAGAGCAATTTGATATTATTGATTTAGTTCATCAGAGATGCTTATCAGCATGGAAAGGACAATGTGTAACTATGCAATTTCAGTACAGCGGGTGTTTCAGTTGTTTATTTTTCTTGCTTTTCTTTCTACTTGCTGTAAAAACAGGCAAAGTTTTGCAAATGAAAGTCTCATCCTGGGACTCCTTTTGAGGAGCAACTGTATGTTGCCAGCATCAATGAAGGAGGCAGGTAACTTGTGTGCAACTCCGGAGTTGAATTTAGCTTTGAGTGGGAGCTGGTATCTTGCCCCAACTAGTATTTGTCCCTGGATCCAGTGTTTTATTCCCTTTTCCAGATACCCATATCTAAATGGTGCTATAGAAAGTGTTACCCACAAGCAAACCAAATGTTCTTTGCTGGAGGTAGGTACTGAAATTGCATTTTTACAGTTTTTGAGAAAATAATGTGATCAAAGCAAGGACTTTGTTCATCACATGAAGTTTGATTGTTTGGTTAGAATAATGGCTTTCAATTATCTGCAGGGAAAAGCAGTTTGGCTGCTGCTGACACAGAGGACAAACATGTGCGCTGTGACCCTGTGTCGAATGGAGATCAGCCCTGACTCCACTCAGTGCAAGATCAACACCCTGGAGAGTAAAAATCAGAGTAACAAATTTATTTCACGTGTGTTTGTGATTAGACACAAAGACAAAAAGCTTAGGTGAAATGTTGAATACTGATTAGGTCTGTGAAGTCCCAGTGATGTGGTTAGTTCACAAAAGAACACCTTTGTGAGTTTACATACCTCATTGTGTCACACAATCTTTTTTTGTTTTATTATCTCCAGTATCAGTCTCAACCTCTGCTTTTGAACAAAAGAGAGACACTAAATATATCTGATCATGGCAAGGCAAAGGTAACAACAGGGAACTTTTTATGATGAAAATACTATCTAGTAGCAGAGAGGTTCCTAACACAGAATCATTGAATTGTTTGGGTTGGAAGGGACCTTAAAGATCATCTAGTTTCAACCCCCATGATGCCATCCCTGGATTCCCAGGGAACCCTGTGGCTTTTGCATGGTGGGGTCAGTTCTTAAGCCAGAAGTCCTAATTTCAGGTCTCAGGAAAGCATTGCCAGGGCTGGGAGGATGGGATGATCCCATGGCTCCAGCTTCTGCTCCTCCTGAGAAGCAAGTTTGGGAACCGCTGTTCTAGGAAATCACTTCTGGTTTGTGGCTTGTTTTTAACTAGGGGGAAGTGGCATGTTTAGAAATGTAAATAACTACAACCCTGGGGCATGCTGCATTAAAAGGTTAAGTCCCTCTGTGGTATCTGCTCAACCTATGCTGTCTTTCTCAGCAATGGGTATTCAAACCCTCCTTTCCTTTCTCCTCCACCTTCCTTGGAAGGAAAAACATTAATTATTGATAAAAAGAGACTTTTCCATTTTTCTGCCCATTTGTTTGACCCCAGGATCTTGCAGAAAACAGGCTTTGGAAAGTATATTGTATTGTTCTAAAGGCTGACAGACCAATCTGTCTTCTCTATGAGGCATCTCCAGTTTGGGATTAAGGTACCCGCCCAAGGGTGGTAGGATCTAAAGGACTTGGACACTTTTCCCAGGTTTGGGACTGGCCGAGGACTTTCGGTATGAAGAGGGGACCTGTGTGGCTCCAGCAGCCGAGCTCCCTCCCATCCCTAGCAGGGCTAGCAAGATGTTCTTTTTTAAAGACTGACCTTTCCCCCTCCCTCTGCAGCGATGGGTTGAGGGCTTGATGTTTAGAAGCCACCTAAAGTACCCTTGGGGCAGGTTGTCAGGCAAAGTGCTGTTGCAATGAGGGGAAAAACCAAACAACCCCAAAGCAGCATTGATGTTGCTGGTTTTATGTGTTCATAAGTAGTTCAGAGGGGGTGATTACTGATTAAGTATCAGGTATTAACTGTTCTTAATCACTGCTCTGGAGCCTAATGGAGCTCTTGTTTGCACATAACCGTGCCTTGTAGCTGTCTTTAGTGCACTTGACAGATGCGCTTATTGCCATCTTTACTGCGTATGTGTAATGGGCTTTTTAATTATTGATTCATCATTGCTCCTTTATAAACTACTTATACACGTCACCAGAATGAGCTATGCTTGTGTTTTTCTTTTTAAACCTCTTTCAGGTTTAAAAAAATATAATAGCTCCACGAAACAGTATGACTCTAGGGGCAGGGGGCATTGGGCCTTGAAGAGGAAAGGAACAGGTGTATACAAATATATCAGGAAGCCTCCCACATTTAAGTCAGTCCCCGACGGCTATTTATAAAATAGGCTACCTGAGTAGCTTTTGCTGTGCCTCTTCTTCTTCTTCCGTTTCCCTGATGGCCTCTGCTTTTCCCTGTCGGTGTGAGTTTGCTCTGGGGGAAGTGTTGCTGAACAAGAGGAGTCAGTGGCTGGCTCCTCTGAGAAGGACTTGTCTTGAGAGGTGTCCAGCAGCGAGTCTGTACCAGGGTCTTCATTTTCCTTTGTCATCTCTTTTGACTCTGCCTGCTGAGCCTCATTGCAGGGAGCAGACTGAGCATTCTCTGAGCCATCAGTTGGGCATTCCTTGTCCTGGCCTCCTGATATGGCCCCATTGGTCCAGCCGAGTTGGTCTCTCAGAGCAGAGGCTGAACTGCTGCTCACAAAGCTTATCCTTGTGCCTATGTCAGCCACAGAGAAAGCAATGGAGCCGCTCTTTGTGCTGGGCTGGAGGTTTTCCACGTTGTTTGCCTGCTCCATCCTGGGGCCTGGCATGGTCTGACTGGCTCCATCATCTTCCACCATGCTCACTGAGGGGCTTTTGGTCTGGGATTCCAGTGGCAAACTTCCTCCAGCATTGTCTTTGGATAATACCTGGCCTGAAGCTGAAGCATTTGTAACACCTCCACTGGTCTCCATTGAGGCAGTGGTTGAGGGTTGAGTGCTTTCTGAGGGATGAATATCCTTGTTTTGCTTGGTCTTGTCATCGATCTGCTTCCCTGCTGCTTGTGGATCCTTAATGCTGTTTCCTTTAAACAGAAAACACACAATCAGCCACAGCTGCAGTTTCACCAGGGATCAACCAAGATGCACGTGCCCTGCAGAGCTTACAGGTTAGCAGCTGCCTGTGGAGGGAGCACTGGCCCTAAAGCAGCTATGCAGAGGCAGCACCAGTTCATCCTCCCTGTACCTCCCCTCCTTACACCCATGTGGTCACCCCGGCTGGACTCCCAGTCTCCAGCTCAGCAAAGCCCCTGCTTTGTTTTCAGCAGGTGTTAATGTGTCTTTGCTGCAAACTGGCTGATTTCCATGGAAGCTCCTGGACGTACAAGGAAGCTTGAAAGTCTGTCAGGAAGAGAGAACCCACCTGTGAGGTCCTGGACCAGGTTGGACTGCTGGCTTGGCTGTGTGAGGACTTCAAGGCTGCCCATTAGGCAGCCTTAACCTGCCCTTGCAGAGCAGGTCTAGGAGAGCCATGGATAGACCAATGTCCCTGGACATACCTAACACGCACTGACACTGAGGTCAAGAGACCAAAGAAAAGCTAAACCCATGGGCTCTCTCCTCACAAGCACTTAAAGGACTCGGGTACAGCGTTTCTTCTGTTTTTTAAAGGGTTTCTTCAGACTCCCAAGTACAGACTAAGATGGGATGCAGCAGTCTCCAAGGCAGAAAACATGCTTTGCTACTGCGACTTGAGAGCATGGAGGGGACTTGTATGGGGATGACAGCAGTGCCCCATCAGCCTGGTGCCATGGCTGACACGTGGGCCAAGCATCTCAGAGGGTTTATGAGCACAGATGCACAGATGCAAGGCCATGCTGCTCCAAATTCCTGCTAATTTTGTGACAGACCTGGCTAGCAACAGCTCAAGGCTCTCTCCTCCTCTTCTCCTTGGCACTGGCTGCAAACCTTCTTAAATAAAATGCCCCAAATGCAAACACAAAGGCTTCTTGCTGGTGCGTGCTTGGCTTAGGCTCAGAGGCAGATGGGAATGAATAGCTGCAGGTACAGTCAGGTCTGTGTCCTTACCAGACTGGCTCTCCTCTGGGCTCTCCGCAGACAAGGGTTTAGGAACTGCATCTGACTCGTGTCTGTTCTTTGTCTTTCTCAGTGTGAAGCCTTTCCTTATGTCAGCAAGCAGGGCATCGATGACACACACCTCCTCCTGCTTCATCAACCCCTTCTTGACTGCGGGGGAGAGAGAGAAGGGTGTTAAATCTGCCCATGAGATGGGGCAGGAGGAGACTGCAGTGATGCCACAGCTGGAGGTGACTACTGCTGTCCCAGTACAAGCAACCACTGGGAAAGAGCAAGGCACCTACACCATGCCTGGGAGCAGCCTGTGCTCTGTGATCCCACAGCAGCGTATCCTGGCTGAAGACAAGGGATTTGCTCCCAAGTCTTGGTGCTACAGCCTGGCACCAGTGGCACCAGCTCTGCCTGGACATGTCCCTGGTTGTACCATGACCTTGAAATACTCCCTCTTTCCTATCAATGTTGGTGGGAACCTTTTATTTTTTTGAGGGAAAACAATTTTGATTTTTCTTTCCTCTCAGCTTCTTCCAATTATATTTTTCAGTCTTTCATTTTCATCCAGAAAAAGGCATATTTAAGTAATATGCAAGATTTTTGGGACAACTGTGGTAAAGAGAAACTATTCACGTGTATATGGGGACCTTGGATGGGGGATAAGTCAAATGTTTCTTTTTAGATTTGGGATTCAAAAGTTATGTTTAGAAACTGAAAAAGTTAACTGAAATATTTAATTTGTGGTGGTTTTTTTTCTTCTTTGCTGTTCAGTCAGCAAACCTAAAATTAACTTCTCTGCCCAGCTGCAATGGTGGAAAGTCAATTCTTAGCTATGGCTGTAAGACACCTAAAAGCCTTTAGTCAGCCAGTGCCTGGAAACCTACAAAATAAATTACCACTACTGGGCCATTAAAGCAGGACCAGCAAAGAGCTTCTATGGCTCCATCTCTATTTTTTGAAGCCATTTCAGATACTCACTGACTTTTCCATTTTCTCCCTTCTGTCTCTTCCCCTCTTCCTCTTCTAGCTGTTTTTTCCTCTTCTCTGCTTTGGCAGCTTGCTCCTTTCTGTCCTTGTTTTCCTGCAGTGAGGTAACAGGGGCATGAGAAGGTTGGGTAAATGTCTGCTAGACAAGCTGATGAAGAGAAAGGAGATCTATAGATGAAGGAAGAGAAATTCTGGCCTCATCCTGTGCAATAAATAAAATGGGTATTGGGAATAAGGGCTGCCTTACCAAGATGCTGAGAGGGGACTGCTGACTTGGCCAGGACTCTGCCACATCCCAGCTGGAGGTGGCAGTGGTGATATGCCTCATACAGCTACCTGCAGTGTGCTCACCTGCCTGACCTCTAGCTGAGGTGAAAGTGGCAGATACTGAAGCCACAGTTTTCTCCAAACAGATGGCTTTTTTACTACATATCCCCTTTCTGAGTCTGTTTGCTCAGGTTGGAGCAAAGGGTTAAGTTTTGTAAGCCCCTTCCTCTAAAACTTGCACACTTGGCTCAAAAGCGTCTTTGTAACTCTGCAGCTAAAGTTGCACCAAAATCACAAATCCCCAGTGTTTGGGCCAGGCCCGGCAGCACCAGAACTGCGTGAGGATGCAGCGGAGGAGGAATCAGACACCACGTCACTGGGGCCCTCACGCCAAGTGCCAAAAGGAGGATGCTGTAACCAGGTTCCCCCCCTGGATTCGGGTGCCCATCCCACCCCTGTCCATCGGAGTGGAGGCAGGTACCAGCACTAGGGATGCTCAGCATCCTGTGTGAAGATGCCAACCTTCAGGGCTCGGATGAAGAGATCTCTGAAGGTCTTCATGATGCTAAATATGTCCTCTAAGGACAGCTTGCTTGGGTCTTCACAGAGATAATTTGCAAGTTCTTCTCTCTTCTTTTCTATGGTTTCAAATTCTTCTTCCAGTTTTCTAGAGGCATCGATGCTGTCCTGAAACACATTAAATGCACACAGTAAAACACCATCCAGAGGACAATGAATGAAGTGCACTCACAGAGAAAGGATGTAAGAGCTTGGAGCAGGACTCTGGGTCCTGGCTTTTAACTGCAGCAGAGCTTTTGGGAAGCAGGTGAGAAGAAATCAAGATTTGCAGGTGATTTTTACCCATGGCAAATGTGCCATGCCAGTTTACAAGGGTGGCTTGAGCAAGACATGGAAAACTCCATGCAAAGCTTAATCCCAAGCAAAGGGCTTCACTCTGGTGATCCACACAGATGGTGAATATCTTCACTTAAAGTGAGGAGTCACACAAAAGCGTGGACAGAGAAGTTGGGGCACGCATCCTAAGAAATGGCATCACCAAAGGTATCTAGGTTTGGGGTGCAGCTGGCAAATGCACATTTGGGTTGTGTGGCATTGCAGCCCATTTCCAAATTTGAGAGCATGTCTTGTGGCAATATTTTCTCCCCTCTCATGAGGCTCCTCAGCTGCAGATGTACCATGCACCACCTCTCTGTGTGTAATGAGGGAGATCTAAGTCAGCTCCATTACTGACCTGGATGGGTTTCTCATACTGTTGTTTCACATCCTCATTTGATGATAAGACTTTCTGCTGAAGCTCCAGCAACTTCTTTAAATTGGTACCGGACTCCGTGCGTATAATATCAAGGTTAATTCTGAAATCACACAGAACCCTACCATTAGCTGGCACTCCAGCATCTTGAGCTGACCAAGGAGTGGACAAGTCTGAGCTGGTGGTTTGGTCATCCCTCTGCTTCCCACCACTTCACTGAACTGAACCCTGTGCTCTGAACTCTCTATACCATCCAAGCTCATGGAAAACAGCTTCCCTTCACAGTACTTATGGAAAGGCTGCCAGGCCTACCTACAGCTTTGTGTACTGGGTAAATGAATGCCAAAACAAAAGGCTGTTCTCCACCCACCGTGCTCAGCATTAGCTCACTTTCCCTGCCTGGAGGTACTTCAGAAATGCTTCTGGGTAGCTGGCCTTCACCAGCTCCTGCCACCACAAAGGCAGTGCACATTTCAGAACGGTCTGGGAGGCAGCTTTAACTGACTGCTCTGCAAATTTCAGCCCTAAGTGTTGTCAGCTGTAGTAGAATCATTATATATTAAAGGGCTTTCAACATTCATCAGCCAAATCTTTCAGTTAAAACTATGTAAGATGCCATCTTCTTAATCTGCTATACCAGCTGCGTATGTCCTAATTTCTGGTACATTGTTGATATGCATGGCATTTATTTTTGTTTTTAATTCAAAGGAAGTGACACATGATTTTACCCTGCTGCTTTTGAAACGTATTCAAGATCCTTTGGCAGTTCCAGTAGGTCCTTGTGGCTGTTTTCTACTTCCTGAAGAGGAAGAGAGAAGTGTTATTTGGTGTGTGGCAGGAGCTGAGGGGAAGCTGGGGGGAAGACACATGGACAGAAGTGTCCAGGAAGGATGACTGCTGTGTTCTGCTACTGCCCCTCTATCTGTAGTTTGCACATTCAGAGAGGAAAGGCATTTCCCCTGGCTATAAAAACATAGAAGACTGCTGAACTCTGAGAAACAATCATAGTTCAAAGCAAAGCTGAGCTCTTCTTGAACATGGAGGGAGGCAGGACTGTGGTTTGATGCAATCTGACACTTCCTACAGTCCCAAAAGCGTACTAAAAGGCCTTGAATCTTATTTGCATTCTTTACTTTCACAGCTGTCCTTGCTGAAGCTACTGCCAGCTAAAGCGGGCCTTGAACACGCATAACTGAAACTGAGGGACATTGATGAATGAAGGTGGCAGAGCAGAGTATGGAGAAAAAAGATAAAAACAGCATTGCAGGGAATAGGAAAGCCATGGGGGCTTGGAGAGAAGCATGAAAAGCCTGAGCATAGTCTGGAGGAAAAGGGACAGTCCATGGAAAAGCAGAAAGGCTGAATGGGTACAGATGAGCCAGGACAGCTTTGTGCTCTGTGGTTTGCAGCTGCTGATGTGCAGATTGCACAAATATGAAAGGAAGTTGCAGACACTGTGGGAAAAGATGCTGGAGGGATGCAAGTCTTAAAATAAGGAGCAGTGCCCACAAGCAGCCTCCACCAGAGTCACCAAAAGTGATTCAAATGCTCCTGACTTGTGACACTCTGGGACTTGCCAAGGAGGATATGAGCATGAGCATGTGGCATTAACCAACAGCAGAGTAGAAGAAATGTTTCAACTGTGATAAAACCCTCCCTCTTCCCTACTGTGCAGGACTTGGCAGTGGTACCTCCAGAATATGGTGGAGCAGTGTAATGCGGGTTTGGTTTGCTTTGGTTTCTGTTAGTTTGAGTAAAGTGCTGATTTTAAACCCATCGGCATCGCCTGTATGACTTCCCTGCAAGAGAGAAAGAAAGCAGATGTAACTCCTGTGTCCATCCAAATTACAACCCTAAAGGAGATCATTCACAGACTGTAATGGGGGAAGGAGAAGACAAAAAAAGTCCTTACGTAGTTCAGGAAGTTTCCAACTTTAAGAATCAGCTGACAAAAGACTGGCAGGCGATGACTGGTCAGAAGGTCTGAAAAACATAAGAGACTTTTAAGCAAAAGCCTCTGTTACACCACAACATTTCCTAAACTGCATTGAAATTGGGATTCTGAATTCCACTAAATCAAATTTGGTATTTTGGCTTTGCAGCCCAATGCCCAACCTGCAGAGAAACTGATTCTATGTGGATTCAATTCCATGGGTTGTAAAAGTTTTTGTTGACTTATGTTTCTTTACATCTGGTCTCTCATTTCCTAATGGCAAATAACCTGGAGTTAGACCCTCCTCACTAACAGCAATCAAGGTGCTGCCTTCCTTGGAAGTGCCCCAGTATCTGGGCTGCAAATTTAATCTTGCCAACTCCATTTAGCTGTACAGTGAAGCCAGTTCTGACTGCCCTATGATCACCTGCCAACTGCTAAAACCAGACATGCTCACCCTATTCCTGGTCTGGCATGGTAGAGGTGATTATTGACCAGGCATGAAGAGTACAGTCCCTGTCCTTGCTCTTATGACAGAGTGCTGCAGTGCTGTGCTTTCTGAAGCACTCAGCTTTGAGGCAGAAACAGCTCCAAAAGAACAACTGGGCTGCTGGGAAGTCACTTTGGGGGAAGCTTCAATTTATCCCAGCAGACAGCTGTAATGCCAACTGGAGAAAACCCCAGCAGGAGTTGGGGGAACTGGCTCTGTAGGACAGGTATCACTTGACAGTGCCAAGAGCATGCTGCTCTCAGAGGAGTGGGACCAGAGGTTTCTGCCACAGGAAGCCAAAATCGAAACTCACCAAATTGGAGCATCAGCAATTTATAACCCAAAATAACAACCTTTTTCTTCTGGTTCCATTTCTAGGCAGGGAAATACTAAAGCATTGCTACTTTTGGGGGAAGTTTGGGACAGGCTCTTCTGGCAGAAGAGAAAATTGCTGTATGAAGTTCTGAATGTGGCAAATAATGCTGGATGGATGAATTAGCTGCAGCGGGGCCAGCTCTGCTGTCTAAATTCAGCTCCTTTGAAAGGGCTGATGAGCTTCCAGCACTTCACCATTCAAAGTGTTTCAGAGGAATACATCTGCCACAGAAAAAAAGGGACGAGGGTGACAGAAAATGATCTTTGGTCCTGTTAAGGGCTGTGACCATCAGTGGAGATACCTCAAGTTGCATCCCATCTGCAGCAAACCAATGAATGGACCACACAGGAGTTCTTTGGGGCTTGGGTAGTAATATTGCAGAGCTCCAAGAGAGTTTTGGGCATAACATTGCAGAGCTCCAGGGAAGTTTTGTGGGGGTTAAAGCTTCCTGTCATAAATCAGATCCAGAAATAAGCTCAGGTCATCTATACCTTCACAGGCTCTCCGGATGGCTTCAGCTTTGGGCTGAATCATGTCCAGCACAACAGTGGTCTCTTCACAGATGAGCATACACTCAATGCGCAGCTGGTAGCTAAAGGTGAGATGAATTCACAGCATAAAGGCACTGGGAACTTGGCCAGCACAGCAGCCCTCTCCCCACAACACCAGCAAGTCCATGCCACCCCACACCACTGCTGTCAACCACATCCACATCAAACCACTGGTGTGGCTTGTGGAGGGAGGTGCTTGCTGCTTGCCCTGAGGACCAGTGAGGATGTAGGTTCTGCTGATGCACTGTGATTGGCAAGGAGAAGAGTTTCTCCTTCTTGGCACTGCATTTGGCACTGCGTTTCACTAAGTTATGGAGCCTCCTTGGGCAGATCTGACCCTGGGTCTGGGCCAGCTTCTGCTGGTTCAGAGGGAGAGAAGGTGCTGGATCAAGAAGAGCCCTCCACCTAAGGGTAACAGGGAAAGGGATAGCTCCAAGGTGGAAGGGCAATCCACCAGTTATATCCATCAGTGTTGGTCTGTGAGGCTCCTATAAAGAAACTTAAACTTCCCAGAGGTAAATCAAGAAACAGATTGTGCAGAAGTTCATGACCAACAACCTTACCTGGGAATCTGAAGGAGGAGAAGATAAAACTGATCTGCATTTGCTAGCTTTGATTTCTCTTCTTTGAAGGCCTTCAGGTTTTCTATCTAATGAGAAAAAGAATCAAGACTGCAGGGCTGCACTATGTGTTCAGCTCTGTGAACCAAGGGTACTGTTTTCCTCCTGACCTCATGCTTTTCAGGCAGCAGCTTCAGCAACTGCTTCAGAACCTCAACATCAAACTTGGTCCGGTCCCCATTCTGGATCATGGCAGTCACCTCTTCATTGGAGCTGCAGGGAGGAGGAGCAGAGCCAGCCATCAACCAAAGACCACTTTTCAACTATCACGCACTACCAAGACATTTACCTGTGCAAGCACTCTGTGCTTTCCCTAGTAAAGAGTCACAACAACCCAGAATGAAAGATATCTCCCCACAATTAACTTAGAATCAGGACCTGGACCCCTGCTATGACCTGATCATCTCAAGGACAGAGATGAATCCTGCAACTGAGATCCTGTCTCTGAGCATTTTTTTATCTTAAAAGAAAGTTGAACTCTTTATTTGTCCATTGGCCCAGTTTTGAGGAGGATTCTGACCTCCAGGTGTGAGTCACAGCCTAAGTCACCCTAAGAGTCTATGCCACAACTTTATCCGTAACATGGAGATGTAAGACCTTTGCCAAGTTGTATGTAAAAACATAATTAAACCTCCAAACTCAATATTTTAAAGACAGTGTAGGGCAAAATAAGGAATGTTCAGATGATTTAGTAGCATGGACCATCAAAGCACATTGGCTAGAACAGATTTCGTGAGGACCTTCCAGATACTGCAAAACCTGCTCAAAGTTTTGTCACGAAAACTGGCCATATCTTACCATTTAAATTGCTTCAAAAATATGTTCAAATTGAGACTTTTCTTGGAGTCCAAAAATGTGATCTTCATTAAAGAAAAAGAAGATATCTCATATTAGATGAGCTGTCTGCAGGGATCTTTACTCGAAAGAACGAGGGGGGCCTCCTCACCTCCTTCGGCTCTGCCTTCACTGGTGCTGCTGTCTTCTCCTTGGGGGTTGGCTGTGGGAAGCAGAACAGCTGCTCGATGCTGCTGTAGTTGGGCTCTATCGTTTCCTCGCTGCTGCTGCTCACAGAAGCCCACATGGAGTGGCTCTCTGAAAGAAAGACAGTGTTCAGACTGGCTGCAGGGACAGCTGAAACCTCCTGGCTCCTGGGGCAAGGTGAGCTGCTAGCAGGGACACTCTTCAGAAGATGAATGAAATGAGGAGAGGCATATTAGTCCTGGATAAATGGTCATTACTGAGGAGGGGCAAGTCCCACAGCTGGGATCCAAAGGGCCTGAAGGGCAATTAAACCTGGTAACGGAAATCAGCAGTGGGCACACAGACCCATCCCTCCCTGTAAAACTGCATTTTCTTCCATGGTGGGCAAACTAGATCAGCATGACAAGAACCTCAGACATTTCATTTCTAGTCCCCTGGTTGATATTATTTTTGTTTCCTTGCATCCTAACTGAGGGACTGGGCACAACTTGGACATTTTCTGACTATGTCCTTCTCCATTTTTCATTTTATACTCAAGCCTTCTTGTATAATGCTGGCTAGAGGACAGCTTGAATTAATTTCTACTCAATTTCTTAAAAATGCATTTTTTAAAAAAATCATCACCCTAACATGCTGTAGAAGTCTCTACTGAAATAATCCCAACATTTTACTGCTCTTGTGATTGAAGACTTGCCTTATTTAGATTTTACCTTTGCCTATTTCCATGCAGTGGATGCCTGGCTTGTCTAGGACAAAGCTGACACTGCTTGTCCTGGCTTCTTCTTACATTTCATGCTCCACTTTGAATCCACTAGTAGAGGGAAATGTAACCCAAAAATCAAGAGATATGTGATGTGATCCTCACATGCATGCTTACTCATGACTTTAATATACCCAGATACAAACATAGATGAGCTGGGTAATAAAAGTTTGGGGAACACAGATCAGAGCCTGATCTAAGGCATGCCATAGTGAATTAGGAAAATATTTCCATCCCTTTCTCTTCTTTTAATTTCCAAGTGTTTTAGTTATAAACAAGCTGTTCCAAAGTACTAATTCAGTTGGAACAGTTACTATTACATTAGCAGTTTCATGTTACTTTTATTTATTTCAGCTCTGTAGGTCAAAAGTAAAGGAAATCAGGGAAGTTCTGTATCTAAACAGAGTCAACCACATATGACAAATTTTAAGGTAGTATTTCTTTCCCTAGGTCACCCCTAAAGCAGCAGTGACTTTTTGTCAGAAGCACCTACCTCTCACCACATTGGAGGGCAGCTTCTGCCAGTTCAGCTTCTTCATTCTCAGCGTTGGTGTCTTCACTGTCTTGTGGGGAGGCCTGCCCAAGCCAAGGGGGCAGCTGTACTGGGAGGCCACCACGGCTTCTATATGATCTCCTGTCATGCCAGGGAGGAGGGGTGGAGGGGGAGGGATGCCACCCATGCCAGGCAGTGGGGGTGGAGGGGGAGGAATGCCACCCATACCAGGCAGCGGAGGTGGAGGGGGTGGGATACCAACCATGCCAGGCAGTGGGGGTGGAGGGGGAGGAACACCCCCCATGCCAGGCAATGCAGGTGGAGGAATACTCACCCTGCCAGGCAGTGGGGGGGGAGGGGGAGGAACACACCCCATGCCAGGCAATGCAGGTGGAGGAATACTCACCATGCCAGGCAGTGGGGGTGGAGGGGGAGGAACACCCCCCATGCCAGGTAATGGTGGAGGAGGGGGAGGAACACCCCCCATGCCAGGCAATGCAGGTGGAGGAATACTCACCATGCCAGGCAGTGGGGGTGGAGGGGGAGGAACACCCCCCATGGCAGGAAATGGTGGAGGAGGGGGAGGAACACCCCCCATGCCAGGCAATGGGGGTGGCGGTGGAGGGATGCCAGAAGGTGGAGGGGATGGAGGAGTATTTGTCATGGGGGATGTGGGGTTCATGGCTGCTGTGCCAGAGGGTAGAGGTGGTGGGGCTGGAGGTGCCGGGTTGGGAGCAGTGTTGGATGGAGGGTTAGATTTCTCCGGCAGAGCACAGCAGGCTGTGAACTGGCAGGATGAGATCTTTTCATTGGCCAGTGGCCCTGAGGGTGTCGCTGGTGCCTTGGTGGGGTTTGATGATCCCACTGGACACCGAGCTGCACGTGCACATGGTTCTGGTTCACCCTGGACGCCTCCAGTTGTGCTCCCAGACAGGCGGTTTTCGGCTCGCTTCTGCTTGTTTGGGTGTTTTTTGATAGACAGCAGCCTCTCGATGACTTCTTCAACTGTGTTCCCTTGGACTAGAGAAACGAGTCAGGGTCAGGGAAGGGAATGGGGCCCACAGGCTGATTCATGCTATTCAACCCTCACTGAGCAGCAGATCTGGAGCCATGGAGAGCCCATTTCCTGGTGTCACTTTACACAACCACACTTTTGGCTTCCAGGCAATTTCCTTCCCATGCGCCCAGCCTACAAACACTGTTTTGAGCATGCCTGCCAGCAAGACAGGCCAGCACCAAGTGGCAGGATGCCAGCAAGGACAGATTCCCTCTGACTCCCATGACTCAAAGCTCAGGGATTAACTGTTAAAACAAGACTGTGAATCCCAAGCCCACTGCTAAACGTGGCCACCCACATGGCTGAAGCTTCACATGAAGACTTGACCTTATGCAGGTATAGCTTTGTCCCAGCTTCTGTTCAGCTCTTACCAAGTCCCACAGATTATTTCCTGCACATTGGGGAAAGACTTTTATGGGACAAGGGAAAACAAGAGGAGTGTGCAAGGCTGGATATGTCATTCTTACTGTCATTGGCGAGCAAAAGGGCTCTGTTCACTACGGCATCCAAGGACTCCCACAGCAGGAGGCTGGAGTGATGAGATGGTTCCAAGTGCAGCAGGCTCTGAAGGATGGACAGCAGCTGGACAGAGACTGGAGAGCGGCTCACCTGGAAGACAGAGCAGCTTCCATCACAGCAAGGCTGGTTCCGAGCAAAGTGGGTTAACTTTGCCATTGTGTGACCTTGCACCCCATGTGAGGGGCTACTTACTTTATTGAAGAGAGATGAAAAGACCTCATGATGATCATTCATGTTTATCCCATCACATATCCTTAATAATTCCTCATCATCCTCTATTTTGAACTCCTCAAATGTGTCACACTGGATAAGCAGATCCTCCTCCTCGATGTCTCTGCAATATTACAGCATTCATTTTCATTGGAGAGCCCTTCACTAATTTTCAGATGATTGTTTTTGTTAAATGGCATTTATCTCTTTGCCTCTCAGACTCAGCCAGTCGGCGTTGAAAGTACCCAACTCTGCCTTATTTATAAAGGATGAGATGCCATCAGTGCATCCTTTCTTGAACTGAATGTACCTCTTCCTACAGTCAACACATACAAATGAATGGGACTTCTCATGGCATAACCTGGCCCAGTATAGGCTTGCTATGGAATTCTCCTTGGAGCTGTAACAACAGAATGGCATTCCAACCTTTTTGAAACCAGGCCACCCCTTCAATTTTTTTAAAGTCAAGACTAATTAAAAATGTTCCAGTGATGTTTCTATCTGAAAAACTTCCTTCTCTGTTACTCAAAACTGGATTTAAAAAACCACAGAAGCTCTAAAGCTGACTTTTTCAGCACTCTCAAGACCACTCAGTGTTAGAATTTTACCCTTGCTGCTCTATTGAAAGATCTTCTCTTCCCTAATTTTTATGGTGTTGGATGGAGCAATTCCAGTTACATGGATAACTGCAACTCACATAAATTGCATTCTAGAATTTATCACATATGTTTCTGATAGAACATAATTGTCAAATTACATTCAGATATGCATTAGTAAATTATTTTAGCTGGATGCTTCTGGGACCAACAGTAGCAGTGAAGTGGTTTTGAGCACAGTGAGCTNCAACTCACATAAATTGCATTCTAGAATTTATCACATATGTTTCTGATAGAACATAATTGTCAAATTACATTCAGATATGCATTAGTAAATTATTTTAGCTGGATGCTTCTGGGACCAACAGTAGCAGTGAAGTGGTTTTGAGCACAGTGAGCTTATCTATAGCATTGCTTTAGATTCAGTCTGAAAACAGCCTCCATGAGGACATTGCTACTCCATCTGTGCCCAGAGCCTCTGTGCATGCCATCTGTGCCAACAGCTGTCCCCATGACACTGTGGTTGGCAAGAGCATCTTAACACTGGCCAAATGCCTCCAGTTCCCATGGAATGGGTGCACATAAGCGTGGTCCACTCCACCCTGGCGCACTGCACTTCACACAACAGAAGGTTAGATAAGTATTAAGTTTCCACAGCTATTTCACTGTGAATCTCATTTAAAAAAAAATGTAAGTAAAGATCCTTACCTTAGCTTGTCTAAAACATCCAACAGCTGAAGCCCTAGCAGATGAAAAAAAATAGATATAGTTGCATTATGACCCATTGGTACTGATTTGTTACGATCTTTATATAATGTTATGCTCATAAACACTTTTTGCAGAGAGCAAAAGTGAAAATATTTTCAGATGGATCTATCTATCAAAGTGGGTAGAGTCATCTGGTAAATAATGAGACACCACAGTACACATCTGCAGCACCTGTGTGAACCACTGCACAATCCCCCTGGAGTTACTGAGGGACACAGGCCTTTCTGGGGCATGAGTGACCTCAGTCCAAATTAGATATCTAAAATCAGTCTGATACTGTCAAATGTCCCTTGATCTCCATGAAGAGAAATGGAGCCTAGGCTCCCCAACTCAGATGCACCCAGTATGTGAGGTGAACCCCAACAATGGTACCTAGGAGCCTGGGATTTAAGCAGTTGGAAAGAACTTCTGAATCATGAGACAGCCTCTGTGGCTCAACTGAGTAGACACAGAGTGAAGAAACTTCATCAGCTCTTACGAGTAGTAGCAATATATGGAAATGTGGCCACATAAGATGGTTGGTTATAGAAATGTTCTGAACAAGCTCAAGTGATAAAGTGCTGCTAGGATTCCAGAAAAGATCAAAGCTATGGGAAAGCAGCAAAGTTAAAAAAAAATCTGTTGACAGAAAGGCTGTTGAGAATAAAGGTCAAAAGAAAGACGAAAATTAATATTTGCGGTTTTGCTCCCCAGTCTCTTCAGGCACCTTACGGATACATCTGAAAACAACCCGTTTGGTAACTGACTTTCTCCAGGGAAAGGTGCAACAAACATCCTTACCTATGAACTCATTTCTGATTTGTGTCCTCGTTCTTAGCTCTTCTTTCCCCAGGATGATGGCATTGATAGCACTCAGCAGTGTCACCATGTATGGCACGTTGTCTGTGTTGGAGAGCTCATTCATTATGATGCTGAATCGATACTGCTGGTTCTTCACACTCTGTTGGTGACACAAGGGGTATTATGGCAAGAATAGTCTATATAGACATAAATGCCCATGACCGTGGTGCAGGCTCTCAGATGGAATTAGCATCTGAAACCTTCAGTTGATCCCCACTGTGTACAGGACAGGAACATACAGGTAAAAGCAGTACTTTTCCATTATGGAGCAGGGTCTTGTTGGCAGAGAAAGTCACTGAAAACACCTCTTGGATCCCTTCATGCTTTGTGATAACTGATGCATGTACCTGTGCTCATGGGCAGTGAAATCTGTAGATGTGGCACCATTTATTCTGCTGATCTGGTGGTGCTTTTGCTGCCAGAAAGCACCTTGTGGTTGGCAGTTATCTGTCCACACAAGTCACAGAACAGCACCATAGACTTATGCTGACCACAAAAAATTTCCTACAGCTTTCACCTTATAAACCCCTGCTTCTCTTACAAAATGATACAAAAAAACCTTAATTCCCACCCTTTTCTCTGGTACATGGATCTGCCTGCATGGATCAAAGCTGAGCCATTCCTCCTGCTCTAACCCAACACTTGCCTTGTAATGGTCCAAGGCATCCAGAGCCAAAGCGTGGCCATCTGATGAGTAAATGCACAGTGCAGCCAGGAGCTCAAATATTTGCTTTTTGACCATGACATTAGTTGTGTCAAGTGCTGTAGGAAAAACAGAACAAAACAAAGCAGAATTTATAATGACATTAATGTTCTGAATCTCAGTGTCTTCTGCTACATAGATTATGAGCAGTGATAGAAAAGAGACTAAAGGAGGGGACCCATTACAATGGAAGAGGGGAAGAGAAATATCTTAATGTACAGATATCCCATCCCAATAGCATTATGTGATGGTAACTTCTAGTGGGAACAGTAAAATGCTACAGGTATCCCATTGGCATTTTGTTGCAGCTTGTAGTTATTCATCTTTTCCATGTCCCAGTGACATGTTGCAACAGCAGCCAAGATTTTTTCAGCACTCACAAAATTTATTTCCCATTTTCACATATGGGTATTTTCTAGAACAGCAGATGAACCATTTTCTTCGATTAATGACTCTTATTTTTAGTGCAGGAAAGCTCAATATGCATATGAGTTAGACCAATTGTTCCAGTGGGTCCCCATGAATTCCCTTTTTGCACTACTCTTTCTCTGTGAGCCCTAGGAGCTGGGAAGGAGTGCATTAGACTGTGTTATTTTTCCTATATTAGAGCACAAAGAAGCTGCAACACTGAAAAGTCCAGTACAGTTTTCACAGTACAAAAATGCCAGCTCCATATTTTACATGGGCTAAAAAAATGCAGGGTGAAGAGGAAGGAAGGGGACTTCAAAACTGAAGAGGGAAGCAAGCCAGCTTTCAGACTAAATGCATTTTAAAAAGCTATTAATAAGGGTTTCTGGGCACAGCTGCGATCTCTGTGGAGCAGCACAGAAGTTATCATTCCAGCACTAGCATCATTAAGTGCTGTACAATAAGTTCTAGGAGATGCCCTTATGAATTGCAAAGCTAACGACGAACCAGCGAATGGCAGGAGAATGTAAGTGGTGTTACCTACCATCTTCCAGAAGGAGCAGAGTGAGCAGCACAGAGAGCAGGCTCTCTTGAGTCCAGACATGTCACTTTCCCTCCTCTTTATAGGCTACGAGACTCCGAACCCTTTCAATTCCTCTCCCTCTGCCCTTAGGGCTCTCAAAGACTGAATAGCAAATGCCTGCTGACAACCAAAGGGTCGAAGATTTCTCATGCCTATATACAGATAAGGCTGGGTTTATCCCCAGCTTCTCAGTAAACTATGACAATATTTGTGTGGCAATAGCACGGGGTGGCAAAGGCAATGTGATTTCATAGCCGTATTATTTTTAAAAAGAAAACAATCTCATTAATCAGTTGCGACCAACCATTTCCAACAAGCCTGGTGCAGGGCAGGAGGATAAGCAACAGGAAAGTGTCCCCCAGTGCCGCATGTGATGGATGCAGCAGCAGATGTCTTCTCACCTTGGAAGAGTTTTCTGACGTAGCCCTCGTTGCTCACAATGTATTCTATGCCTTTGTGGGAGTTCATCACTGCTCGCACACAGCTAATGCAGGTGAGCTGAAGCAAGGCATCAGATATCCTGGCCACTCCTCGCCCGGACAGCCTGTCCAGGGCCTCCAGGAGGAGGTCCAGCCCGGACAGCTCCAGGAACTGGACCATCCAGGCATCATCGCTGTTCTCCAGCCTCTTCTTCAGCCCGGAGTAGTTCACCACCGAGGGCATTTGCAGGAGACGGATGCACAGCTCTGGCTCTGCATTTTCCAGGTTGGCCTCTGACTGGTCAGTTTCCTGGGGTCCGAGTTTCTCCTTTAGGGCAGCCCACTTCTTGTGGGCACCTTCCTTTTTGACTGACATCGTGAACGGTTTGTTCTGAGAGAAAAAGAAAAGACAAAGTGAGAAGTTTGTCTGGACTGATCAAAAACTATCCCTAGAGTAGCCCTGTTTTTTCTCCAGTAATCAGGATGTAAAGCCCAACTACAGCAGGTCCCAGATCCCCAGAATGTAGGGCACACACTGGAATCAGTCCTCTGTTGAAGAAACTCAATATATCCCCACTTTAACCACACACATTACATTCAGGCTCTGAAGACTGTGGAGAGACTTTTAGCACATCCAGGCCAGCAAATACAGCTTTAAAAGTAGCCAATTTACACCAGTCATTTGCCACTACCTATTTTCATGCAGTGAAAGGATAAGGCTGGAAGCGGCATTATCAGCTCTGAAATCCTAATGCCCATGAAACCACTTCAAAATCTCACTGTGCTGGAGAGGCTGTGCAGTTTCTAAGCATTTGTAATGGGATGGAGAAATAATTTTGAGCATATCCTGCTCATAAGAGCTTCTGATTACCCTGTTCCTTTTTCGCTTTTGTTTCTTTTGACTGATGTTGAGGTTAATTTTATAGCACTCATTTAATCCCTTCCTGTCTGCTGTAATGGCAAATATGTTTGTACACATGGTGTTTATGCCTGATAATGTGAGAGCCTGACAGGCTGTGAGTGCAAGGACAGCAGCAGGAGGCTGGCTATGAAAACAGCAGAGCACCTTTTTGGAGATGGGGAGCAATGGCCCGTCTCCCTGGAGTACGTGGCCTGTCCAGCCAGGCCATCAGCAGTAAGGAAGGCCAGGAACTGATTCAGCACAGAGACACTGCAAAGCCAAGCGTAACTCTTGGTGCCAGATTTTATGGTTTTAGGCAGGATTATTATTTTTCAGACTCACAGGGATCAGGTTATACAATGCAGGTCCTTCTCAAAGATGCATGCAATTGTTTTGGCCACTGAGATTAGCTCAGTTGGTCAGAGCATGGTGCTAATAATGCCAAGGCTGTGGATTTGATCCCCATTCACTTAAGAGCTGGACTTGATGATCCTTGTGGGTCCCTTCCAACTCAAAATATTCTGTGAATCGGTGATTCTGTTTTAAAGCTGAATTGCTCCCAGAGATGACAGTTTCCCCCACAACAATTGATGCTACGTCCCCTTCCGGCTATACCACCAGGACCTCTGTTCCCCTGGGCTGCTGAGCTTGCACAGGGCTCAAAATAACCTGGGGCCAGTTGGCCCCGAAACTCAGCACTTAGGGGACTGAAGGGATTATGGAAGACTCTCATTTTCCCTTCCCAGCTCCAGCACAAGGCTTTTTAGCCCAGCGGCAACTAGAGAAAAGGCTTGAAAAATCTAAACTAAGTAATCTCTGGAAGGTTTTTTTTCCAGAAAGCCAAGATAAAGGATGGACCATTTACACTGGTTGGAAAAAATCTCATTTTAAAGCCTGCCTTGTGATTTTTCCAAGGGACCATGCCATTGAGAAAGGTCCTGGCTCCTTCCCCGCAGCAGAGCTGTATGGCTTCTGTTTTACCCAACGACTCATTTTGGCAATCTCCCCTTGGCAAATATACAGCCAAAAGATTTGCTCACTCATTAGTGATGTGCATGATATTACAGGCCTAAATATGCCTCTTGGAAAGACACAAAGTGTGATGGGAATGAATACTTGAACAATTTCCCTGAGAAAATGTGATGGTGAGACACTCTGGCAGCTCAAAGCATCAAAGTCTGCATTGAGAGGTCAGGGGGGTGAAGGAATTAGCAGGATTTAGTGACAGAAAATCCATTTAGAGAGCTCTGGAGAAACCCTCTTGCAGACTTTTCTTTTGCTTCAGTGGGAAAGTAGCTGGCCAAGCCCCCAGTTGCTCCCTGTTCTGTTAGCTGAAAAAATGATGGTCACGATCCAAAAACATGAAGTGGCGAATATACCATCTGAGAACACACTATAGAGCTGAAAAGTGACAAAAAGGACCATAAAAAAAACCAACCCAACCAATCCCCAAACAAACCTCCCTGCCAAAGCACAGGCTTGAGTTTCCAAGATCTGTCTTCACTCCCTGCAGCCCAGAGCCCTTACTCACTCTTGGTAAAATTCTTGTTGGGATTAGTCAACACCAGCCCCTCCCCTGTATTCAAGCCCAGGAATTTGGGTTAGGCTTGATGCAAAGGGGAAGAGAAATCCTCCCTCACTGGAGGGAGAGAAGCAAAAGTGTTCTGCCCCATGTTCACAGCCCTGAGGAGGGGGCAGTGTCCTACACCTCTCACCAGAGCAAATCTACAGTTATGGGGCTGGAGAGGTGCACCTGCAGTCAAATTCCCCTCCCCTGTGCATGGAGCCCAGCCATCCCTTTCCAGTGCTGGGGTCAAGCCTGGACCTTCAGTGTGGGGCAGTGCTGAGGACCATCTGACCTGGGTGTGGGTCAGCCCAAGGGGCTGCAGAAGTGGCTGCCAACTGCAAGCTCCCCTTCTCTTGTGTGACTTCTTTTTATACTCAGCAAATCACTTTTTTAATTTGAACATGACTAAACATTTCTTATCCAGACAGATAACAACACAGGCTGACTTTTTGCTCCCAGATGTATAAATGCCTCATTATATTGTATTTGTATTATATTGTATCAGCTACAGCAAGTCAGAGAAATTACAATAACATTACTGACCTCAGGCTTAGCTGATTCCTGAAAATTAAGCTCCAGTGTCCCCAGTGCAACAGGAGACAGGAAATACCAAGAGAGCATCCTGTTTACCAGCAGATTTGTTCTGAATTATCCTTCCCTCCCACCTGCTCCACACAGATGTGAGGAGATGAGAAACAGAACCAGGCAGGTATCTCTCCAAACAGTCCTGGCCTGTGTTTTTATGCACTAAACTGAACAAATTGGATTGATTAAATATTCTTCCTCACAGAGAGTGCACTCTTTTTGTAGGAAAGGAAAAAGGTAGCTAATGTATAATTGTAAAAAGGGAATAAAATAAATAGGAGCTGTACTACATAAATGGAAAGGAAATGAATATGGAGGAGATGGCAGTATGACTGCAGATGGTGCGATAAATCTGTTTACAAACACAGATATGAGTGATATATTGTGAATGCAACATCTTTCCATATTTTCCATGAAGCAAAGCGTTGCAAAGATGTTCGGCTACATCCTTAAAGGGCTGCTGGTTTTGCCTTTTATCTGTGACCACAGGAGCTTGTTAGCAGGTAAATGATCTCAGCAGAGCGAGACAGATAAGGACTGAAATGGAACACATCTATCTGGCTGGCTCACAGAGGCTATTTAGACTATGTTGGCTGAGGGAAGGAAAGTGCCCTGACAGAACCAGACAGGACAGCTGAATATACCTCACCTCTTGCCAGCAGAAGGGCACAGGGAGCTTTGCTTTTTGTTTCCCAGGCCAGAGAGGGGGCTGTGACGGTGGAAGCAATGTCCCCAGACCCTGTGTCTGACCATGCCTGCTGCACCCATGTTCTGCCTCCCCAGCTGCCTGCTCAGCACTGGGGCTGGGTGCTGCTCCCTTGGGCACATCCTGACAGTGTGTCTGTGCTTGCTGCTGTGGGGACACACACAACTACCACAAAGAATCAGAGAATAGTTTAGGTTAGACTACAGACCTTTAAGATCATCGAGTCCAACCATTAACCCAGCACTGCCAAGCCCATCACTAAACCATGTCCCCAGGTGCCACATCTACATGTCTTAAATGCAATCCTCTCCTCATCTTCTCACCCTCAGAGGCTGGTCAGCCCCGATGGGGAATCACAGAATGTTAAAGGGTTAGAATGGACCCTAAAGATCATCTAGTCCCATCCACTGCTACCATAGGCAGGGACATCTCCCACCAGACCAGGTTGCTCAAAGCCCCATCTAGCCTGGCCTGGATGCCAGGGCTGGGGCATCCACAACCTCCCTGGGCAACCTGTTACAGTGTCTGACCACCCTCACAGTAAAAAATTTCCCCCTCTTTCAATCTGTACCCATTACTCCTTGTCCTATCACTACAGTTCCTGATGGAGAGTCTCTCTCTGGCTTCCCTGTGGCCCCGCTTCAGATACTGGAGGGTTGCTATAAGGTCTGAAGCAGCATCAATGCAAAAGTACTCTTAATTTTAGGAGACTCCTTTGGGAAACATAAAGGCATCCTGAGGGCTCGTGCTCTTGCACCTGGCAACAGCAACACCATGATTCGTGGTGTGAACTCCTTGGACCACTGGGTTTGCAAAGCTATAATGTTCCCTGCATCCATCCAGCCTGGTCTGTAAAATTTCCTCCTCCTTTCTGAATCAGGTGCTTCCCAGATTCAGTTTTCTGTGCCTCTCTGTCCTTCAAGTCCACTCCTAGGGAGATGACATCTGTGGGAGATAAATCAGGGCACATCAATACTTCCTCCATCCTGTGAAGCTGTGGAGAACAGAGCTGCACAGCACAGCTTTCAGTCTAAATTATTACATGCCTCCAGGACGACATGGATCACAGCAAGGACTGGGGAGGACATGTAAAAAGAGATTTCTCAGGGCAGCTAAGCATAATTGAGTGAAAACAAAAGTGAGAAAAACTGCAGGTCAAAACTATTCTGATTTTTTGGGGAGCAGACCCACTGCCTATGCAGAACAACAGGACATGGAGGCCAGCATGTGTGAGGGGGAACAGCAGCTCCTAGCTGCCCTTTGAAGAATTCTGGGAGCATCCCAGTCCCACATGCTGCCCTTTGAAGAATTCTGGGAGCATCCCAGTCCCACATGCTGCCCTCACAGCCCTCTGCTTCCCTCCACAAGGCTGCCGGGGTGAGAAAAGCTCCTTTATGCTGCTCAGTCCCCCTCCCTTCCATGCCTTTTCCTGGCACTCAGGAGCCCGTTCTGCCTGGCTGACTGCTAATGACAGGTTTCGCTTCTGGATAGTTCCAGTTTTCACTCTGCTGCTGGGAATACGCCAAGCCTTTGTATTTTGCAACATGTCAGACTACTCAGTCCCTAAAAATGAAACAACATCCTGGCTTTGTGCTTCCCAAAATCACTTCTGGAAGTGTGATGTGTTTCCTTCACCTCCCCTTTTGCTTTCATTTATGCTGCTGTTTTCCCAGGCAGTGTCGGAAGAGCTCACCTACATCCAGGCTAACAAAGCACCCTCCCACGCACCCAGATGAGTGAGGGGGAACCACAAAACTCTATTTTAGACACCAACCTGACCCCTTGGTGTGGGCCCATTAGTGTCTGTAGGAACCAGCAGCATTCTCAGTCTTCCAGGGCAGCTGAGGGTAAGGCCACAGTGGGAAATTCAGGCGAGCAAACCAAAGGCACGGTTTGCACAACAGACCTTGCCCCAGCATGTAAACCAAGTGCTGCTCCATCCTGCTGCCATGGCCAGTAGACTCAGCAGCCTTTGGATCTACATATTTTTGGTCCTTACCCGTATCAGAAGCCAGAATGTGTGATTTATGCTTAAAAAAATGAAAAGGTTTTGGAATGAGTGTCCACTCTTGCTCTTCAATACTGAAGTTCATGAGGTCTCTGGCACACTGTGCTTTGCTTTGGCACAGCTTACAGGAGCTCTCACAACACAGCCCAGGTCAGCTGTGTCCTCAGCAGTGCTGTGCCATTATGGGGAATATTTTGTCTTTAGGAAATGAGGGAGCATGGACACACACCCTGCTGCAGCTGGTGGGCAGGAGCTGTGCCATCCACACTCTGACTGGGCCTGGCACTGAGCTGGCAATGGCTTCTGCTGGCAGCAAATTCCCAGAGAAGAACTTCAGTGCATAGACAAAGAGTGGCCATATTGGCATAAATTTGTATCTATTTTTCCAGTATAGCTTATTCTTTCACAAATAAAGGAAAAAAATGTTGTCCTGATTCAGTCCCATCCACCACTATCAGGATGCCGTGTGCCAGCACAGCTTTTCTCTCCTGGGCAAATACAAGCTACAGTATTGTGTGATGTCTCCCAAAATGGGTAAATGTGTCCAATATGGTAGCAGTAGGGTTACACCAGGTTTAACCCCACCACTAAAAAAAAAATAATCACCAGTGCCTTCTTCCTCACAGTAAAGAAATGAATAAATGTCTCATTGGGCTGCTACAGGACCACGAACAAGCTCAAGTGAGATGCTCAAGGATGTTTATGTCAGGACCTTCAGCGGCCTCTAAACCCTTATTTATACGAGAGGTTCCACGAGCTTAGCTTCAAATGGGCTTGAAACCACTCTTTGTTACTGTAACTGTGAAGACATTCAATAACCACTTCCCTTAACGTGGCGAGCCAGGTTTAAACCAGACTGGTGCAGCTGTCAGATTTTGTTTCTGCAATGGCCACTGCCACTGGGGGTAAACTGGCCTATCTGTGTGAGTGCCAAGTCAGACAAACCAGTGTCAGGAGCTTTCCATGGTGGGTATGAGCCCCAGGCACCCTCACATGCTACCACAGGCCTTGGCAGGCACAGAGGATTTCACGCTGGAGGGATGTGAGGCGGTGGCCAGCACTGGCCCTGTGCAGGAGGTGCCAGCCCCCAGCTGTGCTGTACCAAATGGAGCCACCAATGCTTCACCCTGGTCCTTCCCCACTGCTGTTGTCAGCAGAACCACAGGAGCCAGAGGGGCATCCTGACTCCAGCCAGAAAGGAATGGGACTCAGGTCCAGATCCCATGAAAACTCTGACTGGGAGTAAGATGGGTCTGGAGACTCCCCTGCTCCAGTGCCCACACACTCAGGCAGAGGCAGCACCTCCATTTGCCAGTGATTCCAGCACCATTCAGCATTTTGGGATGCAATTTACAATTATCATTTGGGGTCATGTGAGGAGCAAAAACTGTTACAACATGGACAGTGCAGTGATAACTTTCAAAGACTCCTGGCTTCTGCTCTGTGGGAAGCTGTCGCACAAGCTGATACGAGAGCCAAAACCCTTTTATTGCCTTTTTTTTTTCTTTTTGTTGATGTTTTTAAAAACCTCCACAGGATGCCAAGAGAACATAGAAACTGTCAGAGGGAAGAATTCCTACCTCAGAGCTGAAGCCAAATTATTCCCTTGTCTCTCCCACACAGAAGGATACTTCTCGACCAGTTGTGTGAGCCCTCCCTTCCCCAGCCAGCTCCTTTTCTCCTTCTCTGCCAAGCAACCTTCAGTCAACACAGTGTAAATCCCCAAATGAGTGTCTCTACAAATCGCATGCTCTAAGAAAGTTCAACAGGATGTCCGTGTCTGATAGTATGCAAATACCACTCTTTGGAAAGGTGCAAGGAAGTGACTTTTCTGTAGCCTCCAGGGAAGGCATTTGCATGTCATTTGTCATCCTTCTCATTCACCCTGTGCTGGTCACTGAGAGGGTGCCACTTCCCCGTGGGCTGGGAAGGTGGGAGCCTTGCTCCCACTCCATGTCTGTCTGCCAGTATTAAAAAGCACTCCTGGCATGGGATGACTCAAAGCAGGGAAATGACCAAAGCAGGGTAATGATTTGGCAAAGGAAAGGAAGAACAATGAGAAGGAAAGAAGAGGATGCAGGGTGGCCAGAGTGGTGGGATGGAGAGCATGGATGTGGATGGGGACAGCCCCTTGCATCTTGCATAAGCTGTGCTGGGTTTTCTGGCTTTGTGGCACCTTTAAACAGTGCAAGATCTCGGGGGCCTTTCAAATGCTGGAAGAACCACGACAGCTTAAAATATTGAGGATGTCTAACCCAAGGCTGCCCACCCTGGGAGAAGAGCCACATAGCAAAGGTTGGGAGCTCAGGCAGTGTCCTCTGGGCAGGGGCTCGATGACAGGAATTCTGCTTTCATTGGGCACCACTAAGGTCCTGCTGAGCTTCAGTCCAGCCCGGCTTTTATGGGCTGAGCAGGCTCTGAAGACATTAAAAGCTCTTTTTAACAGAAAAAATCTCTGTGCCTTTCTGGTTGACATTTCATGTGAAAATTAAGTTTGTGAGCCACAGCTGCAAAATGCATCCACTCAGCCTCTCAGGAGGTGTTAACTGAAACCCAGTCATTATTAAATTGTGAATATTTCAACATGGCCCATTTCAGCATAGGCCTCCTGCCTGGCTCAGGGTAGCAACTAGGTTTCAAATGTTTTTTCTTACTCTGTGAGGTTCTACCCCAAACTGAACCTCCCAGATCAAACGTTGGAACCCACATCAAGAGTCTTCCTGCCTTAGGTGGGAAACTCAACCCTTGTGTACACGAGCACAGATCCACCAGTATTAGAAATACACTGATCTGTCTGCCCTTTGGCCCAAATTCAGTTGGCCTTTAAGAGAGCAACTTGCCCATGTGCTTTCTAATTAAAACAGTTTCACCATAACAATGTAATGTCCAGGGAAATGACTCTGCATAATTCCCCATCCTGCCACAGGAAACACTCTGGGGGTGTGTCCATACAATCCAAAACTAATGTTAATTCAGGATGGGCTTTACAACAGCAAATGAACGTCCCTTTACATTGCATGCACTCCTGAAGTGTAATCCCCAAGTCCTCAAAAGATTAGTCGCTAATCTGGTTCTTGGGAGCAGGACCAGGCTCACAGCAGGTTTTAGGGAAAAAAAATACAATTTAAAAGAAAAAAAAAATCCTGCAAGGGAAGGATTGTGATGGTGCAAATTCCTTGAAAATCATGGAAGCAATGTAAAAGGTTATCAATCAGGTCCCATCAGGTTTCATCTGAAGCCTGGATCTGAGACATTCCAGAAATGTTTCTCCTTCTAGAAAGGTTCCATCATTTCCGACATGAAAAAAAAAACCAAACAACTACAAAAAAAAACCCACCAAAAAAAAAAAAACCCGCACAAAAAACCCAAAAAAACCCCAAAAAACCAAAAGCAAAAAAGCAGAAGCAAAGAAATTGGGCTGAAAGCAGGAAAACCAGCTCCCAGGCTGCACTGTTCCTCTGCAGGCCACATGGACATGAACTTTCAAGTTGCTCAGAGAGAGGGCTAAATGCTTTTCCCCCAGCAAATCAGCCCAATTTTACCCCAGTTTTCTAGCAGATGATTTGGTAGTCCTCTGAATAGTGACTACACCAAAATCAAACAGATTACATCGAGAACTAAGAGTTTAGTTCCGTATAAGGTAAAGTACAGCTGAGTCCCTCTACTTTTTGCATATCACTCTGCTGCCTCTGGATCACAGTGCAATGGCTTCACTGCCCACATGGCTGGTCCACAAAATTCAGGAGTACAATTAAACAGATATAAATAGAGCCCATTTGCCTTTAGGAATTAGATTATTCCTAATCACAGCAATCAGTGTCTTCTCGCTGCTCTACATTTCTGTGACAAATTTATTCCCATGCCAGTGGCTTTTCAAGGAAGTAATGTCAAGGGTTTTGGAAAGGGGACACCCAGCTCATTTTGGGCTGGCAGGGAGACCTGTGCCAGCCAGAGATCTGCTGCAATGGCTCTTTTTAGGTGATCCTGCCTAAAATGCCTCGTATCACTCCCTTCTAAATCACTAAATATCAGCACAGACAGGATTCAAGAATCAGAGGTGCAATATTCACCTCTGCATCTCCGTGACGGGTTTTGTTGGGTACTCTGGCACCCATGGGGCCAGTGAAAACAACCACATGTTTATAGGGGAAAAATTAGAGAAATACATTTGGATAATTCAATTTCTCTGTTCACCTGAGAACTGAACTCTGAATTAAGCAACCAGAAGGACCAGTGTCAAACAAAGTGCTGAAATGGCACTGAAAGGGAATTAGGCCAAGTGAAGACGTACAAATTTAGGGGGACAGCAAAATAAAATTTAGGGGGAGAGCCAGATCCTGCCCACAAGGCTTCTGGCTTTTGCAACACAACCTCGTGCCACGAGGACAGCAGGAGATGCCAGAAGAGCTACTGGGATGCAAATGGAGTGAACTAACTATGACCTTCCCAGGTATTGGGAGAGCACAGTGACAGCAGCCAGTCTGCTCCCTCCTTGGGGAGCAGAGACATCTGAGCACCCTCAGGAAATCACAGGAGCAAGACAGGAACTGCAAAGCTGACTGCTGCTGGCTCTTACTGAATTTCTCTATTCTCCTTGAAGACTGACATCCCTCCAGCTCTCTTGTCACAGACCAGCTCTCCAATTGCTTTTCAGCTGAATGCATTCACTTTAGAGGATGCTAAAAGGAGAAAAAAAGCCTTCTGAAGTAGTCTTTATCTGATGAATACTTCAGATAAAAAAATAAAGGACTCTGCTACTGCCGGTAGCATATTTCTGGGAACTTTGTACCTAATGGGGTTGATCTGCTTAAAACATCCATAACATTTGCTCTGCAGTTCTTTTGGTAGGAAGCTTCTGCAAGAAAGAAACATCCTGTTTTGGGGAAGGTGCTTCCGACTGAGGAGATTAAACCATTAACTGTGAGGAACTTGGAGCTTAATTTGGAAAGGTGTTGACAAAAATCTCTGCCAAAACCCCAAACTGCACCAGCAGTTCTGCCCAGACCACAGACCCACGTACAGGTTTCTAAAGGCTGTATGTGCTCCTAAGCATAGGCTGGGTAAGAAGCCTGATATTTGTTTATTTATCCTGCATACATTCATTGCACCTTTGCTAAGGCTGCAGGGGAACTGCTTAGGCACTGCCAGGAGGAAGGGTGCCACGACGGCTGAACTCTGCTCCCTGGTACACATGCCGGTGCTGCAGCAGCAAGAAGATGTAATTACAGAAAAAAGACCTTCTGAGCCTTGCCCCAGAGGGAGACAGGCAGGCAGGTCCTTGTCCAGGGTTTAGCTGTATCCTTCCAGCACAAGCACAAACCCTCCTCACCTGCACAAGGATGAAGATCTTCAGGCAGGCAACAGCTCTTCCCTAGAAACCAGTTTGCTGCTGGAGGTCCACAGAGGAAAGGGCTGAGGGCACCACTAAGCCAAAGAGCTACCCAGATCCGTATTTACAGACATCCCCTCTGAATAAAGCTACCAAGACACCAGAATGGTGCAGAAGGAGGAAGCGTTTCTCCAGCTGTGCTCCAAACAGGCTGCAAATGCGATTCCCTTCGAGATCAGCTTTTCCATTCAGCTGCTGATGAATCACAGTGGCTGGTATCTCATCTGGTGAACAGCCCAAACGCAAACATCCTGAGTGTTTTTCTTCAGATAAGGCTGACCATAGCCAGGATTCCTAATGGCATGGGCGAAGCACATATTGCACACATTAAGGAGAACGGCCCCAGACACTGCCAGGTACTTTCCTGTGCACTTGTGTGAATATGGACGTTACTAAGAGTAACCAGAGAACCTGCTCAGCTACTAATTCAAGAAGTTAAGCATTTGAGCTGTTTAAAATAAATGCTTGAAGAAGGCTGGATTAGCATGATTTCAACATTAATCCACTCCAAAGATGCCTTCAGAGTATTTTCTCTACTGCTAGGTAAAAAGGATTGAAGAGCCTATTTTATAACACAGTAATCCTAGAACATTAACGGGCTTAACCTTTCATTTTGCTACAGTACCCGTTCCAGCTGTTTTGAGAGGACCTAAAGTTGTCCTCCTAGATAGCTTTCCAGTTCTAACTTAGTCTCAGAGTTAATGCGAAGAGACTTTAGTATGGCTCAAACAACTGAGGATCATGGGAAAGTCTCATGCTGGGTCAAAATGACCTTACTATACATGCAGGATATCTTATGATTATCATTTTGACCTTTCTCAGTTTTTCCTTATCACTTTAGAAACAAGTGATACTGTTTTGTGCTTTGCAAAGAAATCAGTTGTTCAATCATATCCTCAGGTTTGCACAGTCCAAAGAGTTGCAGTGCTTTATGCCAGCTGAACATGTGGCTGTCATTAATCTTCAAGAGGAAAATCACTATATTTGTCTGATAAGTTAATATACAACGAATATTAGGATATAATTTTATAAGTGATTCATCTCTACACATTTGGCTTGCTCCAACACTTGCTTACAAGTGTTATCAGAACAGGGGTTTGGGAATTACAGGCTTGTAAATCAATTTAGCTTTGTGTTAGTCCTTTCCCTTCCCTTCTAGATAAATAGAGGCCTTATTTAAGGCTTGGTAATGTTTGTGGAGGTTCAGTCCATTTCCAGTAATGGAAACAACAAAACCCAGAATTTATTCCCAGGCTTATAAAAGAAGTCTCAGGACTGGGTAAATATAAAATAACTCATGAATATTGGACTGCTTGTTCTGAAATGGGGAACTACAGCCCATCAGCGCATAAACAAGTGAGCACAGCCAGGCAGGCTGGAAAGCAGCCTTCCAAGGGAGAAATGGAGCAGCTCAGCCAGGTTTCAGATTAGAGTTGCTCAGGGAGCCGGCTGCCACAGCAGCATGACACAAACCAGAAAGGAAACAAGTTACAAAATGTATCAGGGAATAAAAACATTTGTTCCCCAGTTCACCTTCATGGCAGGCTCAAATTTGCACCATTTGTTGTATAAGTCAAGAAGAAGACACACTCACAAATACTTCCTAAATTGCAGAGCCCACTGCTGACATGACAGGTGAATACTGTAACCCTCAGTTTCTTACTCTGTGAACTTTTTTTGCTCTGGCTCAGAGCAGATTTGCTTTGCTGCATTGTGCATGCAGTTGAAAGTTAAGCCGACCAATTCTAAAGGATTTCTCTCTCTTTTTTTTTTTCTTTTCAAAATAGCAGAAGTAATTAATCTGCTTCAGAGAATGAATCAGCCTTTTCTGAGCTAGAAACACACAGAGGAGATTGTGGCTGTTTCTGGGGCAGGAGGGAGGCTTACTCACACAGCTGATGCAGTGGAGGCAGCTGCCCAGGGTGTACAGCTGTGGGCTGCGAGGGGGGCAAAACCCCAAAGCTGCACCCCAGAACCCCCCAGTGCCATCCTGTGCCCCCAAGGGACCTGCTGGGACAGAGGGAATGGGCTCAGCACTGCAGTGCTGATGGAAGAGATGAGCCAGTGCATAAGGAATGGTCCAGGGAGGGTTGTGTGGCTTTGCCTCTCCTCCTGCAGCCCCCTGGGTGGCACATCCATCCCGGGAGGGGCTGCACCCATTCCTGAGAGTAAATCCTTCAGCAGCAGGGGCCATCCTTTTATTTAGGTGAAGAACCTTGATCTGGGCCAGACGGTGGAATGAGCTGATTTGCCACAGTTTGACTTCTCAGCAGGCTGTGGGAAGAAAAGCATTGTGCAAAAAAGCTGCTGCCTTGTTCTATGGGAACTTCTGTTTCCAACTGGGGCCTCTGTCAGAAAATAAAGCTAATGCTTAGCTCACTGCTTCCAGCCAATGCTCAGCAATGACTTAACAGAAAAGCAGGACGGGCGAGGAGCAGACAGTTCCCAGAAAGGGGAAACCAGCAGAACAGAAGCAGTGTGGAGATAGCTGCCTCATTAAAAATAATGCAATTTAACCCACGGAGCGGAGAGTAACACAGTTATGCCTTAGCTGCACTGACAGAAGCAGAGCTGCGCACCAAAGTTATAAATAAATAAATAAAGAAAGATGATGCCAACCTCATTCATTGATCTGAAGAGAGGAAAGCAGCTCTGCTACTGCCCTGGGGGCTACTGCTGCTTCCCTCCCTTCATCCCATCTGCTGGCCAGGGTATGCTGGGGAGAGGCTGTGCCTCCAGCAAGGGAAGGGCTCGCCTTGCAGCCCCTGGGACAGGAGTGGGGTTGGCATGTCCCTCCCTCCCTCTGGGGAACACAGGGAAGGGGTGGGACAGGTGGCCATGGCTCCCTGTGCAGAGGTTCTGTGCAGAGCAGACAGGAGCGCAGCTCATTTGACCTCTGCAATGGCAAAATCACCAACATTTTCCATTTTAAAGTATAACTAAATATAGAGGTTTTATGGTTGCAAGATGCCTCCTTTCCCACAGTTTCCTGGAGTGATCTCCAAATTCCTCTGATGTCCTTGCTTGTTAAAATGTGACTCAGCTCTCCCATCTGGAAAAGTGGAGACCCACATAGTTCCAAGGTGGCCAGCTGCCACTAGTGATGTCCTATGTTAGCATTAGCCGTCAGCTTGGGAGCAGCAGAGGCAACAGAAGGCTTTGCAAGTTAGATTTGGGGTGCAATCAGTGTTACAGAGCCTGTGTGTACTCTGTGAGCAGCAATGCAAACCAGCTGAAATTTCCCTTGTGGGGAAGTCCTCTCAGCACCAAGGAGTGACTGAGGACACCTGCTCACAGACCCTAATGGAGCAGCAATGCAAACAACAAATCCCTCCTCTGCCCTCAAACATTCCGCAAAATGAATACTGTTCACACCTCAGCTGAATAATGGTTGTGGCAAGAATAACAAGTGGGAAGTCAATGCCAAGTAGCACCACCTGGTGATAATTACTACAACCATGCCAAGTTCGACATCAGGCCTTACCAACTACAGCATTTGGCAGCTCCTCCTTTGCCTGTACTTGTGTTACTGGACACAGTGCTGGAGCAATACCCTTCTGAAGTGAGATCTCTCTTTTAGGGTCATTAACCATTTTGGAACCAGCAGAGTGACTCCAATGCTGGAATGAGAATTTCATTCACTGTCTCTCAGTCCTCCTTTCCGGCTTTGTCTGGTGTCCTTTATCAGCTCAGCCAGTTTTTCAGAGACCTTGAAATACACCAGCAAATGCTACAGAGCTTTTTGCAAACACTATTGCTTGCTTAAGATTCTCACTGCTCTGTGGCTTCAGCATTCCCAGCACTTCGAAATGTCAGTTCAGGTATCAAAATAGTAGAAACAGCTGAATCCATGAACAATACGTGTTCATTACATCAAACAGAAAACCCACCATGCTGTTAGAAGCTCTCCTGATGCTTTCTGCAGATGTGAAAGACTGGCTGACAAAGCAGCAACAAATGTTCATCTGCCACATCACACAATCACTTTTAATTTTGGGCACTCCTGTAGATGCCAGGCTGTGACTCAGGGGCTCATGCTTGAACACCACACCTCTATTTTCTTCCATATTCAGTTTCATAAAATCAGCTCATCTACCATTGACATTATCTGGTAGCAGTCATAAAGCTTGGCTGTTGCTCATTAGTTATTCTTCCCCTTGGAAAAAGGAGCCAGAGGATACTTGCCCTTGACAAGGAACCTGAGAGGCACTGAGAAGTCACCCAAATGTACAGAATGCTTGTTTTAAGCATTCCCAATCTGTGCTTCACTCCAGTTCCTAAAGCATGCCTGCAGAACTGGAACCACTGGAATGGTGTGACAACCCCACACCAGACCTGTGAGCATGAAGCTGCCCTTCATTAGAAGGAGAAAGTCAAGGCCCAAAATTTGATGTGACTTTTTTCCTTCCCCCAATTCATTCTTAGCATTTTGGTTGACAGCACAGGACTGGAGAAATCTCTGTAAAATTAAAATACAGACCGTTTGCCCGCTCTGTTGCAGCACTTGGTGCTCTCAGTGCTTTTTCTGGCCATTGGGAGATGAAGGCAGCCTCTGCAACACCAAGCTCATGAGCACTGTATGATAAACTGCTGCACAGGCAATGCTGAGAAACACTGGCATAAACTTGAGCTTGGTGGATAATGCCTAAGGGATTATAATATATTAGGTCAGAAGCAGGTAGTCATGCACTGAACACGAGGGGTATCACACTGCAGGGCTGTATCTAGTTTCTGCAAAATATTTAGCCATTTTTCACCTATTTATATAAAAAGCAACGTACAATGTTAATGAATGGAGCAGGGATAACTCCTTCAGTTTATCTGCACCCACCGGGCAGAGCTGGATTTTTTCGGTGCCACTGTGTGACCCTATGACCTGACTTTGTTGATTCAGTGGTATTTTCTCTGAATCATTATTGATAGACCTTACTGCAAATATTAAGAGCAAGGATATTCAATGGAGAGTTTAACCTGAGCTCAGATATGAGCACTGAGTTTGTCTGAAGTTCCTTCAGCTGTTTCAGCTCGATGAATATTGTTCACTGCCCAGTCTGCAGCATTGTGTTGCTACCCACTGCTGAATTACACCCATCTTCAACTCACGGCTGGTTATAGCACAATGGTGGGATTAAACATCCCTCATCAACAGAATAATCATTGCAGAAAAACCCCACATCTAATAATTGATGCCATGGAAGTAAATCGGTGGCAAAGAAGGACAAAATGCAACTTAGCTTGCTTTGGTAAGAAAAATTTTCTGCTCAGCTGCTCTGGGAAAACTATCCAGCATACCTGGCACACAAGACAGGGGTAAAGTTCAGCTTACAACACATTTGAAGCCACTTGCTACGCAGCTCAGTGAAATCAGAAGTTTAAAAACAAAAGATGAAAATTTGTAATAAAGAGGGTACAGACCTACAAGGATCACACAGACAATGAAATGGAAGGGGTCAGTCTGAGTTTGGCAGGGGTCACTACTGAAAGTGAGGGACATTCCATCCTGCTTAACTTCTCCCTTCAAGACAGAGCAAGGGGGAGAAAGCTGGGGGAATACTGAACCAGCAGAAAACATGGGGATATGCAGTAGAAATGGGATTAATAAAATGGCTGGAATATGATGAGAGCTGACAGCAGAAAACAAAAGTCAGATGGACACCTGCAGATGAAAATCCCAGCTTCCCACCCCCATCACAAGACAGGAGGAACCTGAAGAGGAGGTTAATTGCAGCACCTACCTGGAGAGGGATTTATTTCTAGGTGAGGTGTCAAAGCATGAGAGGCACAGGACAGACCTCTGAGCCTTGCAGCTCTGCTCATCCACAGGGAAGTCGGAGATTAAGAAGCCCAGCTCACAACTGCCAGGGATCAGCAGAAGCTGGAGCCTGCTTCATGAAAGCAGACAGCAAGTTCTAGCTCGTTTGGCATTGCACAGCAAAGAGAAAAGCATGCAACTCCTATTTCTACACTGATAAGAGAGAAAAGCATCAGACTGGGAGGACTAAGCAGTCATAGTGCAAATACAAAGTAAGAGAAAGCCATATATTGGAGAAAAAATTGTAATATCAGTTCAGTAAAGTTGTGAAATTTCCCATTCCCAGAAGACTGGCAACAAATGAATTACAGGTGTGTGCAATAAGGCATAATATCATTCTGTGTTTAGATTTGCTGACCTGCCAGGTCTCTTCCTGTCCTACATTTAGATTATCTTTTATACAATGGGTCTTGTACACTGCTTGCATTTTGTGAGCAATATTTTTGGATGACAGCCTAGAATGGGATTATTAACTTATAACAGGACAAAAAAAAAAATCTCATATCCTCACAGATTCCTGCGATCCCCTCCCCCCTGCCCTCTAGTTTTGGCAGCCTCTGTTTAGTGGAAAAATAAGCTTAAGTGGATGGAAGAGAAAAGAGATTAGTGGCCAGACAGACCAAATTCTGAGCAAGTTCAGTAGGACGATGGCAACCTTACCGTAACTCTGCTGACTCCAACTTTTCTTTTCAACTAACTTAAGCCAGAAGTTTCCTTGCAGTCTACCATGGAGCCTGAGGTGTTTTGCACTGTGTTTACCCAGAGAAATTCTTCAGTCTTAAGAATCCACGAAAAAGAACAGACAGTTCACAGCGTTGATCTGGTACAGGGAGGGACGACCACGAACAGCGTTTTGGGGTATTTCTCCTAAGATCCGTGTGTCTGAGCACTCCTTCCCCGCCTACGAGCTCTGGAATTCAGCTCTGCATGCTGATGTTGCAAGAAGCCATTTAATCACTGCTGAGTTATTGAGCAAAAGGGAGGATGAGGCTGGAGAGAACTATGTGGGAAAACCGGGCAGGACTTGGAAGACCTTGTCTCAAAACCACTGGATAACAGAATCTTTCAAAATAAAAGCCTGAAAGCGGCCCAGCCCAGACGCAGGCACACCAGCCATCCACTCCATGCTGGGAGATGCTCTGCCAGCCCCAGGCACAGCAGGACCACATCCCGCCTGCACATCACACCTGCAGCCTGCACCACGTTGCACCCACACGTGCAATCTGGACCACGTCACACATATACACGGTGTGCCTGCACCTGTGATCCAAACTACATCCAGCACCTGCGATCCAAACCACAGGCAGCCCTTACACGGTGTGTTTGCGGCTGCAGTCCGGACCAGCTCCCACCTGTGCGCTCCACCGTCGCACCTGCAATCCACACTTCATCCCACCTATGCACCTATGCTGTTGCATCTGCAACCCGGACCGGCTCCCACCTCTCCTGTGTACCGCCAAAGCGGCAGCAGGAGCCCCGTCCCAGCGATGCCGCCGCACCTGCAGCCCAAACCGGGTCCCACCTACACCTCCCTGCTGCTGTCGCGCCTCCATCCCCCCGGCGCTCAGCCATCCCTCCCTGCAGCTTCGAGCCGCCCGCCGAGCTACGGCCCGGGGAGCTCCTTCCTCCGCGTTCACCCGCCCCGTCTCACCGGCCGGCACCGGGGCACAGCCGGGCTCGGGGATGCTCGGCCGGGCTGCAGCCCCGGGAGGGGGGTTTAGCCCAACTTCTCCCGACCGAGAAGACCCCGTTCCCGCGATCGCCGCCAGCGGAGCTCGGCCTTACCGCGGCGGCTTTCCTGCGGCGGGGACGGCAGCGACCCTCCACTGCCAGCGACCCTCCGCCGGCACCCGCAGCCGCCAGGCTCTGCTCGCCCGCGGGAGCCGCGCCCGGTTCCGGGGCGGGGCGCGGGCGGGGCGGGGGGTCCGGACCGGCCCCACCGGGGAAGTTTGTCCCCGCCCGGGCGGGGGTTCCGCCGCGCCGCTCCAGCCCCGCGTCCTGCCGGGGGTATTCCCTTGGCAGCCCCGCTGGCGTGTCCCGGTCTCGCCCTGGCAGATCATCCCCGGGGAAGAGCTTTCTGCGGAGCCAGTGCTGCGTTCCCCTCGCTGCAGAGGAGTCCTGCCCACCACGGAGGGGTCCCCGGTGTGCCCCTTCCTCCGGTGTCCCGTGGGCATCCCGGAGGCGAGCGCTGCCCCCGCCCCGGCTGGAGCCGTGTGACAGCCCGAGCCGCCCCGGTGTGAGCGGGTGCAGCCCGTGCCCGGCCTGGGGACTCTTCTCAGTCCAGCCCTGGGGTTTGGATCCCCAGCCCGGGGCTCGGAGCTGAGGGGGGAATCGCGAAAGCTGGGGACAGGCTGCCCAGGCGGTCAGAGACCCAAGGGATCCTGCACCCTCCTCTAGGGACCCGGCACCCTGGTCTCTGCAATTTAAGCGCTTCACTTTCAACATAAGATCATGGCATCGACTAGGCTGGAAAGTAGTTTTAAGATCATCGAGTCCAAGCGTTAACCCATCATTGCCAAGCCCAACACTAAACCACATCCCGAAGTGCCACATCGATGTGTCTTTCGAATACTCCCAGGGATGGTGACAACCACTTCCCGGGGTAGCCTGTTCCAATGCTTGGATCTTGTACTTTGCACCGGGCTAGTAAAGCTAATATTTGAGCATTTTTCACAGATTCTGAGTGTAAACATCTAGTCAGATACAGCCTAAAACTGAAGTCAGTACAAGTTTAATATCTCATGGTACTTCAGATCGATGGGCACAGTGGGCCACCCAACGCAGCAGAGGGCAAGGATGCCTTTTCCATTAGTAAAACACGTCACCTCTAGAGATGAGCAATGGAACAGTGGAGTTAAGCTAAATATTAACAGCCAAGTGGAGAGAATTTGGTGGAAAAGTTTATTTCCCTTCATGGGTCAGAAGTGCTGTCTCCTATAAGCATTAGGGGCATGAGTCAGTTCCGATTTCAGGCAGAGCCACTCAGCTTTGCCATCCAGAGAAAACCTGGCAGGGAAAATCATGGAGGGGGGAGATAACTGATAAAGTGTTTTGCAAAGGGCTGCTGCAAGCCACTGAGAGCCGAGCTGAGACCACTGAGTGTGATTACAGGCGACTGGAGGATAGTTACAGGGTAAGAACGCAGGGCTGAGTACTTCTGAGACTTCAAATTGGAAAATGAGACCTGAGCTTTTACTGTTTGCTTGTAAAACACTCCTGTTTTTAGTTGAAGAGAAGACAAATGGAAAAAGACTGCCTCTCTTAGAGGTGGCAGTTAACCAGAGTGGCTCATCGTTTCTTCTTTTGCCTGAAATAAATGTTTCTAATTGATATCTTACGCAATACTCAGATGGCACATACTTAGCTTTACAAATCTACACAGTGGAAAAAATGGATGTGTCCCCTGCAATCTTTCTCTGAAGGGTATAAACCTGTTTTTGAAAGAGCTATTTGTTGTTTAGGAAATAGTAATTGCCTTTGGCTGCATCTGCTGTTCTTGCTTTAGCCTTTTTTCCATTCTCTGCAAGTTTTTGCTGCTTTGGTGTATCAAGAACAGGGAACCCAAATCTTTCCTGCTTGAGAGCATTTTTCTTCTTCTTTGCCTTTGTCTGCTGCCTTTGCATTCTGGACCATCCCTGCCAGGGTTGGCCATATGGAAGTCAGACAGGTAGAACACCTTGATGTGGCCCATGGGGCTTCCCCTCACGCTGCCTCATTCATACGCTCATTTCAGGCATTTTCAGCATCAGGTTTGTGGCCTCTGTCCCACATGGAGGCTGTGTGTGCTGGGGCAGTTGGGCAGTAGGTCCCTCAATCCGCTCATCAGCTATGTCCGTAGGAGCATGGGGTAGCAGGGAGTGTGACCATGGGGGAGCTGGGTTACATGCAGGAGACCTGCAGCTCGCAGTGACCTTGGACTCAGGGCAGATGAGAGACAACAAGTCCTCTTCCTCTGTGTTTCCCTGCTTTATTCATTCTTAGCCTAATGCTTGATACTTGTCAGTCTTTCTTTCTGACCTGGGCTTAGAACAGTACACATGGCTCTAAAATTGCTTATGGATGACAAATTATAACTGCTGGGCCATAAGGGTTCTCACCATCATGTAGGAGTGACGGGCAAAGCTCAGAAAAGACAAGGCAAGGAGAAAAAATGAAACCCTGTGTAAACGTGCCATTTTCACCAAAATCCCTTTTGACCGAAGCAAATATGACTGCGGGGGTGAGCAGTGAACTCACAAGTGCTCCTTTGTTGGGATGAAGCCATGCTGTGCATGTATGTCCAGAGCTGGATGCACACGCGGTGTGGCCGAGGGGGTGCAGTAGCTGGTTTGCTTCCCCAGACTCGTATCTGCAGTGTGCTTTGCACTTTGAAACCTTGCACCCACAAAAATCAGGCTGAACTCTCCCTGGGCTCTCCATCTGCCTGCCAGAAGGGGCTGTGATCACTGAACTTGCTGTTGGATGTCTGAATTGCCTTTTCTGTTTGGTGCTATCACTGCCAGTTATGTCAGAAATGTGTAAATAGAACTCCAGCACATGGACCAAATTCTTCTTTGGTCAGCTGGCCATTTTTTTTCTTTGGTTTGGGCAAAAGAGCTGATAGCAAATTCATTTTTGTTCAACAGCATCCCTGTGCTTGGCTGCTTGGTCCCACAGTGAAAGAGCTGGAAAGAAACACCACGGCAGCTGGATGATGGGGCTTTGAAGCTCAGGGGAATTGTTGCCCTGGCTGGATTGAGGTCCTAAAAAGCAACTTTTTCAGTGGAGCAAACTACTTCCAAATAATTTTTAGCTTGTATTGCTTTGTGTTCTGACTACCTACACTAATATTAAATAGAATAGGACAGAAGAAAATAGAAAAGTTTCAGTTGGAAGGGACCTACAATGACCATCTAGTCTTAAATGCCAAAAACATGAACCAAAGTTTTTTTCTTCTGATCTCTTTTTTTCTCTTGCTGTCCACAGACCTATGTCTACTCCTGATATTTTACCTGCAGTTGTGCCCTGCCCTTCAGGAGGACTGAAACATTTATTTGGGGCTTTTGACATGAAGGCAGGGCTGCAGTAGAGCTCAGGAATGTAGAGACGTGAGTGTTTGTGCAGACATTCCTTTTCCTACTAAGCAGCAGAGTTTTTGACAGAGATCTGCCATGCCGAGAAAGTCATTACTGCACAGCTGCAGGAGTTGTTGTCCCAAGGTCTGATGACGAGAGTTGGTTTTGTGTTTGTCCCTGCTCAGATTAAAGTGAGACTCATTTCCAGCAGTGGTGAAGGTTAAGAGCATGTACTGCACAGGAGGATTCCTGATCTTTTGTTTCTTCACTTAAGCCCCTTGCAATGCTTACAGCGAAGGTCAGAGCACAGAAGAAAAGTGCTTTTTGGTTTTGAGTCGCAAAGCAGTTGTCAGAGTTGAATTTTCCTGAGGGAGTGGCCCCAAGAGAGTTGAGAATCTCAAAGAAAAAGATATTATCTATAATACCAAGCGCAAAATAATCTCTGTGTTTTAGTGTTCCCTGAACCGCAGGAGATTGAGTAAGAACGCTGGGAAGCAATGTGGTATTTGTAAGTCAATAATGGTGCATACATACACGAGGATTTAGACACACATTTGCGGTTGTAATGGGAGGAAGATAAACCCCCCCTCCCATTTAAGAAGCTTAGAGACACTGAATGGGTGAAATGCCTCAGATTGTGTAATTTACTTAAAGATGCACTGATGTCCTACTATATAATGCAGCTAAGCACAGTCAGTTTTTCTAAAATGTTTTCAGTCACTCTGCCTCATGTTTTGTTTTGTTGGAGGCTACACTTGGAGAGTGAGAGTCCTTTGTTTCATCAGGGCTCATTTGCTTCTCTTGTCTCCTCCCCACTTGACAGCATTTTTTCCTTCATGTGCCCTCATGTTTATTTCCCCAGCAACAGCGACTGCATCTCAAACATGAGTTCATAGAGATTAAGGGCTTTCAGAACGAGCGTCCACAGCAGAGACTGAAGTCTTCTTCCCTTCATTGCAATTTAGGATTAATGGCTGTGTTTCCCGTGTAATGGATTTTTAAAGCACTGTGGTTCTGGCACTGATTATTCAGGCACACTCAAAGCACAGACTAACAGCATGTGATTTTGTACTGATTCAGTGCTCTCATTTCCTTACAATCTCTTACTCCTTGGTCTTCCTGGTATTCTTCCAGGTACGCAGCAAAGCCACACTTGCTGTCACTTGCTGTGGATAAGGGAATAGGTTACAAACTCAGGAGACAATATTTATCCAGATATCCCATTCACTGGTGGGATACACTTCTGTCAGCCAGACTGGCTGGACAGGAGATGTGCGGTTCCCTGCTCCTCTCTCTTATCCAGATGATGTAAATATTCCTAAGTCTTCCAGAGCTTGGAAATGTTCCAAATTCTGTCAGGAAAGCCTTCTGCTTTTATGCCGGAGTTGCTGGAGTTCAGGTTCCCATTGCTAATAACTCACCTAGGAGAATCCTTTGAAATCCTGTGTGTAATTCTCGATAATTACCAGAATGGTGAATCTAAAGTGGGACAGATGCTGAGAAGGGGGATGCTAGTGGGGTTTTACAGCGTGAGATAAAAAGACTTTTGGCTGATAAAGCATAACAAAATGAGGGTTGAGAGGGGATGTGATCATCTCTGAATATCTCAGGAACGGTGTCAGTGCCATGCAGGAATAAAATACCCCTTGGCTATTAAAGTATGTGAACTGTACTGGCACAAGAACAAATGGGTATTAATGAGAAATAAACTCGTTTACACTGGGGAAGAGAAAAAGGGTTTTAATGGTCAGAAAAGTGTTATCTCTGTCAGGAGATGAAAGGCCAAAATTCTAGGCTGAGTTAAAAGGGAGCTTCATTGCTTTATGAAAAGTGATTGAAGAGGGATTTGTCTGCAACAGCAGATGCCAATTTCAGTGACCACAAAGGGGTTTGATCCTGAATTCTCCTTTCCTTTTACTTAAACATCTGTTTAGAGCTTGATGGAATCAAGAAAGGCTGTGATATACAGTTTGCCCTCTCATTTTGGGTAGTCATCAAGGACAGCTGCTCTCACAACATGGGGGTGCTTTTGGATCGGTCACCCCTCCTTTGGCTCCCTCCTTGTTCCTCAAACACTCACATCAGGCTTAGCCTACATCTCCTGCCTTGGTTGTGGTTCACTGCTCTCTTCCTTTCTCTTTTTGCATCCTGAATGCCTGGAGTGTTTTATACACTTTGAGGCAGGAGTTTCTCTGTGGGTTTGCCTGTCTCTTGTAGCAGAAACTCCCTCCATCAGCTTTTGGATGACCAATCCACAGCCACAGAAAGAAGGACCAACCAACTTAAGATGTGTGTTACAGGTTATAGCAAAACTACTTCATTAATGGCACAACTCCTACCTCTTTGCCCCTCTCAAAATATTGGATGTGCAGATATGGCAAAAATAATGTTACATTTCTGGGAAAGGATTTTTTCAAACACTTAGGCCCTATGGTTTGATCCAGCAAAATAGAATCTAGCTCTTTCATGTCTTCTCCAGTAAAATTTAGAACTTCAGAAAAAACCTCAACTAACTAGCAGAAAACAAGTTCAAGGCAAATAGCAGTAGATGATTCCTCACACCAGGTGACATAAGTTGTGAAACTCTCTGCTGCAGCATGTTATGGACAGTAAAAATCAGTGGAGACCAATTCATGTAAAAAAAAATAGACTGAGGGATATGGAGATAATACTTCTGTCTCTGGAAGTTCCTGAGGTGCAAAATGTTGGAGACTGAGGAGGTGTTATGGGTGGATATGACTATATGCTATAATTAATTATAGCATAATTATTTATAATTAACTTGGTATTATTAATTGTTAGACAGGACTAACAACTATGAGGCATCTGGTTTGGCCACTTACAGAGAATAAATGTGGGTCTAGTCGGACGGAGACTTTGGTGTGGCCCAGTACAGCTTGTCTTATATTTTGAGCTTTCTTCCAGCCTGCTCCTTATGGATGGAGGTAGCCCTCCACCACCTGCAGAGCCTGGTTCACTGCCCGCTCTTTGAAAGTTTTAGCCCGCGAAAGTTTTAGCTAAGTGACTTAAAAATAGACTGATTAAAAATATATAAAATATATTAAAAATATAAAAATAGCTGCAAAAAGCTGTCGTATCTTCCCCAGATGGTCTTTGTTCTGGTTTTGAGCAAGGCATGGATTTTTGTTTCCAGAGGCAGCTTGGTGCTAAGATAGCAGTGACTCAGCCTGAGATGGTGGAAGGATGGAATTACCATAGCAGGACAAGGCATGGTTCCTTCTCCTCTAAGGAGAAGAAATTCTGTTTTCACTGCCCTTGCTTGCAGAGAAGCAGCATGTTCTGCATGTTAAGTATCAACATGGCACCAAGTTTCATGCGCAGTTTCGATAAATAAAATCTGTGTTCTAAGCAAAGGCACCCAGACAAAGCCCCTTTGTGAGAGCAAGACTTAGGCCTAGTGTATGTCTTTGGGAGAAATGCAGAATTCGTTTTGGGGAGGGAAACTGATATGAACAGCAGGCCATTTTCCTCCACAAAGGCTCTCTTTCAAGGCTGGTGCATGCAGCAGAACAAAGGCTGACCCCATAATCTCTACTCAACAATAGCTTGGGATGTTTGATTTGATTGTACATGCATACATCATGCCTGGCTATAAATAAATAGGACCATGGTTTGATCCACTGTGAGGATAAAGTCAGCCTGTTCCCCTTACCATTCTGGTTTCAGGGAAATGCTTATTTTGTGTCTCTGCCTTCTCGTGGCTGAGGGATGTCCATCTTGCCACCAAGGCCAAAGGGTCTCAGTTTAAAGCCCAGTAACAAAAACACAAAAGGTTTTGCCAGCATTTTATTGGTGCCAAACTGGTTCATCACTTCTTTCTCTAATCCCTGTAACTTCTGGTTTTTTTAAGGACCTTTTCTTGGCTGAATTCATGGCCAACAAACAAGTAGGCCAGGAAGAACTTGGGTCTTACAGGTAACTTTAGGGCCGTGCTCTGGTAAATGTATAGACTAACTCTCCACTTCTGTTCCTTGTATGTAAAAAGGAGGAAGATACAACTTCCAAAGCCTATCCTTGGATGCCTGAGGTACTTCTACAATAGAAGAATGTCTCCAGCTCAAGCACATAAAGCAGTGGTAGTATGCAGATTAGTTATAGTTTTTATAAATTGTCCAAAAAGTTTTGTGGGAATGAAACATATTTGCTCAGCACATTTTGTGGTTATACTCATAATGCAAGGAAAATTTGGGTTGCTGCACTGGAAACAGAGCAAACCACTGGCCTAAGACACAGTGTGTTTGCAATGTAAACATTTGGGCCCTTGTTTATATAATTGTCTGTAACTGGAGAACAAAGCAACCAGAGTCAGAGTCTTGCCTAATCGTCTGTTATTTTACTGGATGAAACAATTTTTTACTTGGACGTTTTTATCCCATTCAATTCATTGATTAGCATTAGGCAAAAGTGTTTGCAGCAACAGTTGTCAGAGCCTGTCATGAATGGTCTCCTATGGCATAACATCACATGGCATAACAACACACAAACGTTTTCTAATAACGTCAAAGTCTTTGCGTATGTTTTAATATTTAGGCCAAGAACACAGAGACCTGTTTCAGCAGAAGAGCTGCTGAAATGTATGACTCAGTACATGGAATTTCCTCTAAATACACAAGCACTTGATTAACATCAGCAATTACCCTGAGAATTTGTGACATTCCTATAAACTGGCCTTTTTTTTTAGCATTTATTATTTGCATTCCTCAAATATTGTAAGACATATAGTGATGAAAGGGCAGATTTTCTGGACATCTTAACATCAGAAAAGTAGAGGAAAACTATATGAGGAAACTTCAGATTGTCCTTGGAAAATTGGTAGGAAAGAAAAACAGAGGATTAAACTAGTGGTCAAAGGGGTGAATATGAAGCCACTTCCATGGATTAATGACTGGTTAAAGTATAAGTAGTAAAAAAAATTTTCAGAGCTGAGGAGGAATGGACTTACAGCTGATTCAGTCTGGAGAAGAGGAGACTGAGGGGAGACATCAAGAAGAATTTGGACAATGCTCTCAGGCATATGGTATGATTTTTGGGGTGTCCTTTGTGGGGTCAGGAGTTGGCCTCAATGATCTTTATGGGTCCCTTCCAGCTCAGGATATTCTATGTTTTTAGCAGACTGCTATAGTGATTTATCTTGGGTTGCTTTCCTTGCATATTCATAAGTGATCTGGAAGAGGAGTGAATAAAGAAGTGACAGCTGTTCCGGATGATACAGAGTTGACTGAGAATAATAAAAATTAAAACTGACAGTAAAGATTAACAGAAGGATCTCACAAAGGTTATTGGATAAATGGGAGAATGGCAGATGCAATTCATGTACTTAAGGAAAATAAAACAATCCTAACCATGCACCGCAGTAAGGTCTAAAATTAGCTATTGCCACTCAGGAAGAAGAACTTCAACTCATCATGTATAACCCCATCAAAATGTCAATTCAATGCTCAGCAATTAGAAAATGGCAAACCAGATGTTAGATATTGTTCAAACAGGAAAAGTGCACCAAAAAAGGGAAACATAACAAGCTACTCTAGAAATGTTTTGCACTCACAGCGGGGAGGCTGCATATCCAGAGTGGTTCTTAACTCCCTTGCTGAAAAAAACCCCATAAGATAAAGTAGAAAAAATGTGGACAAAGCGACAGAAATGCTAACAGGAAGAGGACCTCTTCTCATGAGAAGACTTTTTACTGAGTAGGAAGAGGGGTGATTGAAAGGGTCTGTGGTTGAAGCTGCAATGTCATAAATGCAATAGAGAAGATGCAATAGTGAACAAAATTATCCACCTTTTCCCTCATCAAATGAGAGCTTGGGGTCCTAAAATTAACTCCTTTTTCTTCAGTAACAGTTTTTAAACAAAACCCCAGTACTTTACACAGTCATGCTTTAAACTGTAGAGTTCACTGTAGATGCTCAAGACAAAAGGTCTCAAAGAAGTGGTTAGAGAAATTCAAGAGTGAAAAGTCCATTGAGGCTACTAATCACAAAGGTCTAGCATGCATCAACGAGTCCAAAAGATGCACATGGATTAGAAAAGTTTTGGGATTGAATGCCTTGTCCTTATTGCCCAAGTGTTCACTGCTATCAGAGACGGGCTATGGTCCCATACATGGCACATGGGGTGTGTGTGGTCCCACCGTTAAGTGTTTTTGCCTTCTCCCCCAGAGCTGTAAAGAGCTCAGCCAAACTTGTAAAAACTGACCTTCAGATTGGTGCTAGACTTTGAAACTCTGACTTTTCCAGGGTTACAGAGGAAGATGGCAACAGAGTCTGGAAGAGCACTCAAATCTCCTATGTTCTCATGGGATCATGTACCACAGCACAAGGCAACTCGCCTCTCCATGTGCAGTTCTGCTTCCATTCTTTGCAATTAAGGCACCATTTAATCATTTGCTAATGTTTTCAAAACATTTATCCCCTGCCACTGACAGGTTTTGAGCTAACTATGGTACAGAGAAGCAGCGTTTTTGGAAACATCTGAAGGCAGTCACAAAGCTGATGTGACAGAGAGTTTGCATAGCTTGCTCTTGCTGCACAAAGGTTTGCTTCCTATGACTCAGCCACTGATACAACTTGGTTACTCATCAGAAAACTGCTTGAAGACTAATTTTGAGCTGAATTTGATTAATATCTGAGCAGTGGAGCTGGGGCAGAGACTCAGAGCTGGGGTTAGTGATAGGATGGGGTAAGGAGGACTGACAGCTTTCCACACTTTACTGGTGGAAGCTTCTGCTTTCATAATAAACCCTTCCTCCTTCCAGCCACGCTAGAGCTGCACTGAGCCCCAGGGGTTTAGGTTAACCTCAGGAAGCAGTGTACTTAGTCCTGTAGCCTGCTCAAAGGACCTGCCTGCTTGTGTTCTCGGACGTGCCTGGGCTGACGTGACCCCTCCTGCAGCAGCAGAGATGCATGGGGAATATGCCATGTCTCCACCCTGTGCCTCTGGGGCCAGGCAGCCGAGCCAGCATGAGAAAGGCTGTTATTTAACATTGCCATAGGCCAGCAGAAAATGCTTCTTTCAGTTGCAGGAGGAAACCATAAAGGGAGTGGTGACTCTTGGTGAACCTCTGAGTCATAAGACTTGAGAGGGTTATATTAGGGTAGGGCAGGATATACCCCTTGCTTGATGAAGACCTTCAAATCACTTTCTAGTTCTTGTTTCCTTGCTATTACCAGCCTGTGCTGCCTCGTGCTCGTTTCATTTGCACTATACTGCCTTGCCCTTGGCCTGACTGTTTTGATAAAGAATCAGAATCATGTTCCTGCCCTTGCTGTTGTGCAGTGAATTGCTTCAGGCTGGACAAATCTGTTCTGTCCCCCAAGGCCAGGCTCAGAATGAAGGATGGGTCATTGCAGGGGGGTTTTGTCAGCAGCCGCAAAGCCAGAGCAGCGCGGGGGCTTGTATACCCTGAGAAATTCGTCTGTGTCGGGTCCTCTCTACTTCTTCTTTGTAAAATTTTAATTGCTCCCTGTCCCCTGCATGTCTGGCAGAGAAAGACCAGAGGCGAGCTGAAGCTGGCAAACACAGGAGGGAGAAGCACGGCTGCAGAGGTTGGCCCTTGCCTCGCAGGGCCGCAGAAACTGGCATGAGAGGGAAAGCTGGAAGGGCATTTCCAGTGTGGTCTTTCTACACTTGGTCTCACACAGGTTTCAGAGGAATCATTGAGGGATTGCAGGTGGCTTCACAGGACTGGAGCCTGCCTTCCCCAACAGGGCTTCTTGTGGCTGGAGCAAGCAAGTAAAGGTGGCTCATTTCAAGCTGCCAGATCTGAAGAATGAGTAGTCCATGTCATGTCTCCCAGTTGCAAAGTGCAGCTCATGCAAGGCACAGCACTGCTGGCTGTACTTGGCTGCAGACCTGTAACTCTTTTCCAGAGCAGAGAAAGACCTGAGTTCCAAAGGCCATCCTGTAGGAAGTCAGACCAGATCCTGTAGGTGCTGCTGAAAGTGGTTGAATATTCATGTAGCCAAGAATTGCCTGTTGCTGTGATGCTCTGAGGATGTAATCCATGAGACATGCAGGGAAAGAGATCTTTTGTTATACTGACTTCAGTTTTCTTTTATTTATTAAGAAATCTGTGCAGGGCTTAGGAAAACTGGTCTTTAAAGCTGTCATCAGCTTTTAAAAGACAAGCACAAAAGCTTCACCTTACCATTATCTCATGAACTTGTAAAATAAAAGCTGGGGAGGCGTGTGGGTGCTGAGCTCTGTTTTCCGACTCCATGAATGAAGCCGTAAATGAATGTGCAATGGATAGCTCACGTCTCATGCCTGCATCACCACGTCTGCCAGGAAAGGGCCTGTTTCTCCACTGAGCTCACCTTACTAGAGGTAATCAAGCTGGTGCAGGACAATGCCAAGTCAGAACAGCAGATTTATTCCATCTCACACTTTGGGCATGGGATTTACTCATTTGACTTCTCCTTCCTATTCCCTCCCTGTGGAGGCAGTGTGTTCATGGACACTGCTTTAGCATGGAAGCTTCTCTGCATTGGGGTCCCATGTGTCTGGTGCAGCTGCTTTGCTTGGTCTGCGAATTCCTCATCAAACACGTAGAGGCGATCCCAGATGGGAGGATGGAGGCAGGGTCCCTACAAGCACCTTGCACTCATTTTCCCTCCAGAAACTCCAGATGTGTTAACATCAGCCATGAAGTGGTTTCTTATAAAAACAGTATGTTGTTTGCCCTGAAAACGAAGAGCCTTTTCTCATTTCCAGAAGCAGCATGATAAATATTTTCATTTCAGTATGTTTTTTGTTGGGAATCATTTCCATTTAGTTTCTTACCACAGTGACTCGGGGGCTAAGAATAACTAGAGTCTAGCAGTTCCTAGTTGGTGAGACATGTATTTTGAGAACTAGGTTCAAACTTGCATTACTCATAAGATGTAGAATCTGCTGCTGCACTGTGCTCAGCAACATGCAACTACTCCAGTCTCTTTGCACTGACGGAGCTTGATAACAAGCAGGACAGTGATAGCTGCCTCCAGCCCTCTGGCTGGGAATAGCTGATATTTCCCAGATAGTCACTGCTGGACATACCCACGCAAGGCTCATTAGTGCAGCACTGGCTTCTGTGCTGAAGGGTTGTGAAGATGCTGTCACAGGTCTCTGGACTGGTGTCTCACCTCTGTTTTACAAGGATGAACTCCAGTTAGGTACCCTTGATTGGCCTTGAAGGGTTTTTGTTTTGATCTGATGGTCAAAGGAGGGAGAAGGGAGACAAGGCAAATGCTTTTCAATTAGAGATGCTCAGCAGGGCTGTGTGCTCTGGGTGCTCTGAGTGCCCAGCACCAGCTTTCAACCAGGCAGTGTTATGTGTGCCCTGGAGCTCCACAGCTTGGGCATTTGCAGTCCCTTGGGACTGAAGGGAGCAAATGAGGACAGCATGGAAAGGTCTGGGTCGCCTGTAATGTGGGAGGTGAGCAGAAATGCCAGAGGAGTCAGGCACTTGGAATGGGAGGGAGCAGATAAAGCCTGTGGGACTGGCTGAGAGGGGCAGGAGGGAGTGTAGGAGGCTTCACTGCCATGTCAGGGATGGCGGAACTGTAGAGTGTTCCAATTTTCAGCTTGGAGGTGGGATTGAGAACCTCAATCCTTCTTGCCTTCTTTAGGCCAAAAAAAGAGTTTTTAATTTTTTTTTTTTTTGTTAAAATGCAGGTTTTATGTGAACAGGGCATAGAAAAAAGAAGTAACTTGTGTCAAATGAGAAAAGGAAGCAGAAGCAAAGATGTGTGCTGAAGTGCCTGAAGTGAGGTGTGAAATGAGTGGCCAGTTGTGGTTTGGAGTTGCAGCTGGCTGAAGGCAGTGTCCTTGCACTGAGGTGAATGAAGGTTATCAGATTTCTCAGCTGTGGATGAGATTACACCCCCGAGAAGTCAAAAAGGAAGCTGTGAACCTTGGCCACTTTTAGAATCACAAATCAGTATAGCAGAGAGGAAATTTGGGATCTGATTAAAAACAGAGAATCACAGAGTCTCTGTGAGAAAGGACTCATGCAAAAGAAGGTTCAAAACCAGAGAAGTCTAAGAAAGTTTTCAAGGTTTTCACCTTGCATGAAGGAAGTGCTGTCACACTTCCTTCCTGTAGTAGGTATTGGTGGGGTGCAGGCACTGGGGAAATGATGGGGGCAACCAGGAGGGCCAACATCTGGCCATACTTCTGGATAGTGGTGTGACTCTGGTTTCAGAACCCCTTAAGTGTCCAAAGGCCTTTGGAGATGTTAATCTTTGTCCCTATGTCCTTCCATTGAACAGATACATAAGATGTCTGTGTTAAGTGTTTTGAGATCTGCTGAGCTGATAAGCTTAGGGTTATGACCCTTGCCAGTGTCCCTGTGGGACGTGCAAGGGGCCTGTTCACAGACTGTGTGGTCACTCTGCTCCAGCCAGCACTGGCCTGGCAGGATCTGGACATCTATACCTGCCAAACTGTGCACTGATGTAAAGATCAGAGAGGGTGATGAACTTTGTTTGGACAAATGACTGACTGAAGGAAGATATAAAAGGGCTGCTGGCAGTTACAAAATAAACAGCTATGAGTTGTGGTATCAGGAGGCCTGAGAGGATGCCTGCCCAAGTAATTTATCTTTTTTTGGATTTGCTCACATTTAGTAAATACTAGCTAGGGGGAGCTTAAGCAATGCCTTCAGCCTCTGCTCTGTGCAGGTCAGATATGGAGTTGGTGAAATCAGCGGAGATTCCACTAAATTCCTCTCTGAGGATCAACCTAAAAGTGGCAGTAACTCTAGCCATGCTGCCACAGGCCAGGTGGGAATTTCTTGCCACAAATGGAAAAGTGAGGTTAGAAAGACGTGGGCCATTGTTTCTAGTCAAGGCTTAAGCACATGTGCTTGTTGTGCCTGTAACTGGATGTGAACTCCCTTTTTGAATTCATTCTGATTTAGAGGAAAACAGCCCCCTTTCTAGCTGTCCTTGATGAACACAATAAAAACACTGATTTAGTTTTTTCAGGGTACATTCATGTGTCTTTTTTGTGTCTGGATCCAAATGGGGCTGAGCTGGAGGTAAGATCCCTCAGTTGTTTGTGTAGGCCGGCATGGCACGCTCAGGGCTCTCGTTGAGCACAGTAAACCCAGAGCCAGGTTCAGAAACCTCCAGGCAGAGACGTGCAGGTGCTCATTCCCCACTCTCATCCCCATCTGCTCTGCAGTGACCACAGACTGAGTGCTTTCTTTCTACTTCCCATTTTTGCAACTCTGGTTTGATTTCTCAGCAGGGCTGACCTTGCTGGGGGCTATGGCTGCTCTGACAAGCTCCAGCTGCTGTTTAGGAAGGGCACTTGGAGCCAGAGCTGCAGAAGGAGGCTGTGCTTGTGCAGTTGGTGAGAAGGGGTTTGAGCCCTGGCTCTCATTTTTGGGTGAAAGCTCTTCCTCCTGGAGGATGGGGATGAAGGACAGGGTATCTTAAGCATGAATGGGAATGGCTGAACACCTGCCTGTGATGCTGTGGCCTGGGTAGAAATGTGCGTTGGCTTTCTCATCAAAATTATGTTGCATGGGGTAACATGAACCCAGAGGAACTCCATGGAAATGACCAGAGGGCTGGAGCACCTCTGCTAAGAAGACAGTCCGAGGGAGTTGGGGGTGCTCACCCTGGAGAGGAGAAGGTTCTGGGGAGAACTTACAGCACATTCCATTATCTAAAGGGGCTACAAGAGAGCTGGAGAGGGGCTTTTTATGGGGGCGTACAGTGATGGAACAAGACTTAATGGCTTTAAATTGAAAGAGGAGAGTTTTCAAATTAGATATTAAGAAGAAATTATTGACTGTGAGAGTGGTGAGGCAGTGGAACAGGTTGCCCAGAGAACTTGTATATGCCCCATCCCTGGAAGTGTTCAAGGCCAGGTGGGATGGGACTTTGAGCAAGCTGGTCCAGTGGAAGGTGTCCCTGTCCGTGGCAGGGATGTTGGAACAAGATGATCTTTAAGGTGCCTTCCAACCCAACCCAAGCTGTGATTCTATGAAATAGTTTTTAGCAGCAGGAAAATAATTGTCAAATTTTTGAGTTTCAAGTTTCAATCTACATGGAGAGGGAGAAGCTCAGACATTCAACTGGGTAAGAAGAAAACCTGGGCCTTTGGGGTCCTCATTCCTGTTTTGTGCTCTGAGTCATCACTGTCACCCTGGGGCAAAACGTGACAAACCAGTCACAGCCCTATTTAATTTCTCAATTTTCTGAGAACAGACCAAGTGAGGTCTCTGACCCTGGCACAACAGCCAAAAAAGCCCTTTTGTTTCTCTGCCTCTGGCCTGCTGGGAAAGCTCTCTGCAGGGCAGGCTGGGTTTTGGTTTGACTTTCTTACCTAATACCTGCAATGTTGTGGCTGCACAGGCATGAGTAGAACCCAGAGGGATGAGAGAGCCCCAGCCTCACCCACCACTGAGCTACTTGCACCACAGAAAAGGAGGATGGCCCTTGCACTAGTGCTCAGGATGAACACTGGACTAGAGAGGTCATGAAATCACTGTCTAAATCCCCTCCACTTGCTATTTGAGCACATAGAGGATCTGTGAGGAACCTGGGGTACAAATTGTGACCTCCAATACATGTCTCTTCCAGGGACTTTCCTTGGTAAAGCTGTCAAATGAGGATATGCCCAAATGAAGTGTGCCTCAATTTGTCCATCCCTTCCTGGAGTCAACAAGTGGGTGCCTGCACATTTTCCATGCTGCCTTTGTCCCTGTTGTAGTGCAGCTGTGGGAATCGCACTGGAGTACATCTCCCTCTCTCATTTGCAAAGGAGTTGTTTATTGCCAGAGACTGCAAGATGGTGAAGTGGCTCGTGGCAGCCATTAAAAATGCCTTAACAGCTCATTGATTGCCACAGATGAGAAGACAGCAATTACACTATTTACACCACAGTTGTTTTGTTTTACAGCCTAATTCGCATCCATTCCCCTGTAACAAACTCCGAAGAAAAAGCAGCGTTCATTGGTGTTACTCATCTGTGTAATTAAACAGTAAGTGCCTGATCTGTCAAACAGAGGCTCCTTCAGGTTTTGCTTGTTACGTGTTTGCTCAGTGGAAGGGTGGAGCTCCTCAGGACTGGCACAGCCTCGTTAAAAACAGCTCTGTTAGAAACATGAATGGAGGTTTAGGTGATTATCCAGGCTGTTCTTGCTGTGGGTAAGTAAGATTTCATATTTCCTGCTGATTTCAGGCCACAAGCACTTGCTAGTACTTTGGGGCTGTATTAGCATCACAAAGTTTCCCAGCTTGAGTGGGCCGAGCATTCAAACTGCTTCAGATAAAAGCAGAACCAAGTATGTCCCCCATTTCCAAGCCCTTTCCCAGAGTACCAGAGAGGATGTGAGGATGGCCTCTTCCCTGCTTAAAATCTGAATATGACAGTTTCCAAATGGGATTATCTTGTAATAGCTCTTTACCATTGCTATCTTTTGCACTGGGATTGCAAATGGGGAGTGATTGACACTGATCACACCAGATGGCATTGCTATTTGGTTTTCTGCTTTATAATTGGCTTGCATTTCCTAGTTGCCATGTGCTCTTTGCATTTTACAGGGAAACGAGGCAGTGGAGCTATGTGGGCACAGCTCTGTCCCAGATCACCCTGTCTGTGGAACAACCCTGTGGGAAGCTGCATCATCCTGCTCTGACCACCTCCTTGTGCCTTCATTTGAATTCCAAGGAGATGCAGCTATAAGGTTCTAACCCTTGCTAGCCTGGCTTGCCTGGCTCATTTTTTAGTGTTGGACAAGCTTTACCTGCCTATGTTGCTTTCCTTTACCTGGTCTGCATCCCCCACTGAGAGTGAAATTTGTTTTTAGCAGGGTTTGAAACTCTTATTCTGCCTGTTTGCAGGTAGTTTGGTTGCCAGTGAATTCACCACAACCATGAAAGACCTTCTAAACTCCTTCTAATGACCAGAGCAGTGCTCCATCACACTGCTTTGTCTGACCACTGCTCTCTGTGTCTACCTTTTCTGCACTTCATCCTGTTGCTGGGTTTCACCAGACTGAGTTCTGTGAAGGGACACAAAAAGGCTGAAGAATGTTTGCAGTGGCAGAAGACCAAGCTTTCAGGGGAGGATGCTTCATGCAAGGCTTTCAAGGGAGGCTATATGAGAGTTTGATCAGATGCAAAGGATGGGCTTTTTGTGGACAACCAGAGCAGGATCTGTGAATACTGCATTTGAACTTTTAAATTTATGCAGAACTGCTAAATGAATATACACTGAATATGCGGGCCTTTGGAAAATAAGGTTTCCCTCCTAGAATATGAGAACAGGCATATTAGGACAGGTTTTTCCAAAGTGTCTTCACTTCTTGTGGCTCAAGCTTCAGACTATTTCATGATTAGGCGTTAACAGCCCTTGACAACGGGTGAAGGAGATGTGCTGGGTTCTGCTCTGGGACTTTTGTGAGGGAGTCTAATGACCAGCCTTTGCTGCGGGTCACAATGGTGGCAATGTGACACTTTCATATTGCATAGTTCTGGTTTCATGGGTTGAGATTTTTAAGGGTTCTTTTAATGGTTTTTTTTGAGAATAGTGTGTCTAGTTCTGTGGTTTTTTATGCGACACAGGACTTTAGAGAAGTGATACCTGCTGTTCCTGTGCAGGCAACGCTGGGGGCAATGGGTAAGTGACTCAAAATGGATAAGAATCAGATCGCTCTGCACTACTGTAAACTCAGAAAGAGGAAGTAAAACCATTAGAGATGGATCAGACCTCCCAATGCTACCCACACACATCCTCCAAACTTCTGGCACCTTGGCATATGCTGCTTGCCTTGGGTAGTGCTGGTGAGTCAGGCAGACAAATGCAGTGCTCTCCTCCATTTAGGTGCCTGTACCCTTAGTGCAACAAGTATTTGTACTTCAGGATTTTACATGTGTGGATCTCCTTACATTTCTATCCTTTCCACCAGGACTCGTTTGACAGCAACAAGGCATGTGTTCAGCTTTTAGTTTAGTTTCCTGATGAAATGTTGGCTTGGGTGCCCAGCTTGAGAAAACCAAACTTTCAATTGCTTGGGGAGATGCTTTTTTATTCAGAAATGTGGATTATTTGGGCAAATAAACTCCATTTTGCTGAAAGGAGACAAGACAAATTCTGGTCACTCTGTTTTGGCTAATGACCCCCACTCGGTAGACTTCCCTGTCTCTTTGCTCCTTGGGCACCCCAAACCTCCCAGAGCTGCTTTAGGTGAGGGTGGCAGCTCACGAGTGCTTGAGCAATTCATTCAGATTCCCCTCTCTGCCCACAGTAATAACATTTCCCCATCTCTCTGCCATGTCTCACCTTTGAGCAGAAAGAGCTCCTAATTGTACTGATATCACAGAAGTTTCAGGTCTTTAATCTCCTTTTTTTTTTTTTTTTTTTCCTTTCCAGAAACTTCAGTTTCATCCACCCAGCAGTGTCTGCAGCTTCAGTTAGGGTTTAGGAAGCTCTAAGGGTAAGAAAAGAGCAGTGCTGGGAAAAGGCCAGTGACCTTGAGGTTCTTCCCAGGGAAGGAAGAAACCCACTGAGAGGCAGGACGAGATCTCACAGGCATTATACTACAATGTCAGCCTAGGGATCCTATTCTTGCTGATCTTTCCTTAATAACCCAGGTCATTCCATGGTCAGCTTGTGAATCTAAGAGCTTAATTTAGGCTGAACTTCTCTCTTCCCCTGTATTCTGTATGTCCCTCTTCAAGCAGCAGCAGAGCCAGGAGGTAACTTGTGAACTGGCTAATCTGGACACGTTGTCATGGGCCTGGGAAAACCCATATTCATGACCCAGAATTTACTTCACTGCTTAGTTTCATGTCTTGTTCCTAAATGACATAAGAAAGGAAATTTTGGGTTTTGCATGGGCAAAACAAGGTGTCTTCCCCCTTAGCCCTCTTGTTGGAAAGAGATGAATTTCTGCCAGGTTTCTGAAATCCAGACCAACTTCCCAGATATTCAGCCTAAAATGTGTACACAGTGGATAAAACTTTAGCCAAAACAAAAGACATTTGGAAAGACATAGGGTAGAAAACCAAGGTAAACCAAACCTTTTTCAAACCAGTCCCACTAAACTGATCAGTCCATAGCAAAATGTTGCCTGCTGCTCTCTCTGGTGTTCCTGTGGGTAGCCAGCACTCCATTTATGTGATTAGATAGTCTATCTGCAAATCCTGCTAAGCACACAGTGAACCAGAGGAGGAGGTTTATCTCAGCTCTCAGGCAATCTCGTTCTTTGTGTTCTTATCCCTTTTGATTTAAGACATGACAGCAGGAAAATAAGCCACCGGAGTTGTGAAATTCAGTGTATTATTACTCTGCTGTGATTCTTGAGTAGAGGAAACATGAAAAGATGTGCATGTTCCTAGGAAAACACCTCCCCAAAAACTAAGGAAGTAGAAATTAGAATCTCCATAGAATACATCATGTCTCTGATACAATCTCTGTATTTCTATTGTTGATGAAGTTTTTTGAAGTTGACTCGGCCTCCCACTGAAATCTCCAAAAATATTTATGTTCCTCTTGAGGGATATTTGATCCAGGCTCCACACAGAAAATCAAGAAAAATAGTCCAAGAGTCAGTATATACCCACAGTATTTTGTGTGTCCCACCCTCTGAGAGGTGTCTGAGTGTGCACATACTCTGTTTCATTGCTCCAGGGTCTTGTGCCACTCATCCACACTTGCCCTCTCTGGCAGATTTTGTCATACGTGCTGGCTTTTTTTTTTTTTTTTTTTTTTTTGTGTAAGCAGAGTGTGTTGGCAGAGGGAGGGAAGGACTGGCACATGCCCATGTCCAGCTCTGATAGCAGACTGGGAAGTGTGTGCCATCTGGGAGCTCGCAGATAACTCAGATTGGGTTTATCATAAAAGTACATATGCAAGCCAGTTTGCTGCTCCTGCCCTGCAATTAAACCAACACAGCCATGTTGACTGTACACCTTACAAACACAACCAGGAAGAGAGCATTTCTACAGCTCAGACAGCAGTAACAGATATTTCAGGGTGATATTTCCTATAACTGCCCAGGAGTTTATAAGAATAACTAAGTCATCTTCCTGGAGGAACTTCAGGCAGTAGTGATTTTGCTCAGACTATTCCCAAAGTGCATTTTGGAGGCACACCTGAGCAAAAGGGCTTTTTGGTGATCACATCCTGCCCTGTGACTTGCTCGTGCCTCAGCCAAGACCCCAGCCTGGCTGTGTCACCTCCAGGATCCCCCATCCCACCCTCGTCCAAGGGTGACAGAGACTGTCAGAGGAACATGGCAGGGGGATGCCCTGCAAGAAGCAGCAGAGCAGTGCCCTGCTTTTGTGTCTCCACCAGCTGTGCCCTGATGAGTGGGACACTCTCCTGGTTTCTGCAGCAGAGAAGTGTTTCAGGGCAGGGAGCTGGAGTGGACTAGCACAATTAGTGGGTTGTGCTGGCACAGAGATGTGAGGAGAAGGTTCCCTTTTCTCCTTGGCGGCACACTGTGAGTGCTGGGCTGCTGTAAATACCCAAATTACTCTTTGGCAGCTCTCAGGCAGCTGTGCCCACAGCCTAGGAAGGCAGGTGCTCTGCCTGGCTGGGCACACAAGCCCAGGGCTCTGCAGCTGAGCCTGATCTGGCAGATCTGGGGGAGGTGCTGGGTTCAATCCTGGCAGGCCCAGGCACTGAGGCTGAGTGCTCGTGCCTTGAAGTGCCAGAGAGGAAAGTCTGGGTGTTTCTGTGGTCACGCAAAAGCTAAAAGAAGGCTTTTTCGAGCTGTGTCCTTGGCTTTGCACGAAGAGTTGGCTTAAATTCTTTGTTGCATCAATTCCTCGTTCTTGGTCACAGTGCAGCTCCCTGCCCTTGCTTCACATTGGTGTTTTCATGCTTCTTAGAAATGCATTTTTTCTTCATTATTTATCTGACTGATTGCTTGGGCATTATTTTGTTACTTGTTTGGGACCTCCCACTTTGTCCTCTTCTATTCCAGTGTGATGACAGCATGAATTCTTTCAGTGTGAACGTTTCTGTGAATATAAATTCTCACCAGCTTTTGCAACGCTTCGTGTGTGCCAACATCCACTGAAAGTGTAGAGCTGGGGTAGCAAATGCTGCCACACAGTCTTCATTTGAACAAAATCATGAAGAAGATTGTGGGAGATGTCTATATCTGACTCTAGCTTATCTCAACATCTGCTAGGAAAATGGGACTCTCCAAAAGCAGACATCATTATTAATGAAACTCAGTATTTGTATGTGTTAGTTGAATTTCACAACTCCTTCTAAATACTGAGGAAAAATATTTAGACCTGATAATAATTAATGAATCCAGTTGTTTTTAAAGAAGATGAATGTATAGCCACTGGTTGTAGATACATCTTTTTTCTTTAACAAAGCATTTTAAAGAAGGGTACAAATTATTTCAGTAGTTTTGGACTACTGGTCCTAAGATGCTGTCTGAAATTCCAGTTCACATGTGCTCCAGCAAGGCTTTTGCTTAGAGGATGCAAGAAGCAGCATCCAATGTTTGTTTTTTCTCTGACCTACTGCTGAGTAATTGAATCATTCCAAGCACCAAGCTAATGTTTTTCCTCCCTAGGAGAACATAATGTTATTGGGAAAAGGAGACAAGGGAAAAAATCAAAAAGGCAGCCGCAGGTATTTATTCCAAATGCTGTACAGTGTATGTCTGAGACCAGGAAAGAGCATTTTTATAGCTGAAGAAAATGTTCAAATAGCCAAATGAGCATGGCTGGGTGGTGCTGAGCCCCTGAAACCTGTGGGGTCTAGGAGGGTGCAGCAGACCTGGCTGATGGCATGTAAATGCGGATATGCAAACCCAAAAATATAGGACTTTACTTCTGGTATATTTTTCAACACTCCCAGGGTAGATATCTGAATTATTGATGCTCAGAGCTGCCAGAACACCAATCCAACAGACTGGCTATTGCAAATGAGACGCTGAAAGAGGACAACCTGGGCTCATTCTGACTCTCAGTGAGTGCCCAATCCATCTCTCAGTGATGTGGATGGGCTAAATGCTTTGGGCCAGTCCCTGCTGTTGGTAAGTTTTTAATTCAATGTCCTGTGAGCAGGCAGAGAAATTAGGCAGAAACTTCTTCTCCACTGTTCTGGGCACGGGCTAGCTGCTCACCAGTAGATGCCAAGCTATCAAAAAGATTTTCTTTGCCAGTCTGTGTCTTGGTCTGCCTGCCCTCGGAAGAATATGGGCACTTACTGCAAGGAATTTTTTATTTTTCCTAGTACTATTGTCTCACAAGAGGAGTATCTTTGGGGAGAAGGATGGAGAAGAGGCTACCAGACCATGGTGGGCTGCATTAGCAAGAGCAGAGGCAGCACAGTTCGCCTTCCACACGAAATCAAGAGACTTGAGTTGTACAGAAGACTCCACAGTACAGAGAGACAGCGCTACCCAGCAGGAAGCCTGGAGACTTCAATTTCACAGACAGGCCATGCCTGTGGCTTTTGCAGCCTGTCACATGCACATTATCCCTTGGAGAATATAGAAAGAAATACAATTAGTTAAATAAAGCAAGAATTTCCTGCATGTCTGGTGTTTGCTGCTTCCATGGACAAGGTGCTGGGGCTTCAGCAAGCATTTTTGATTTTGAAAAGAGAAATTGTGTTTTGCACAAAATAGGTGTCCTTTGAATGTCTGGTTTCTGAAAAATAGATTCCATTTTGGTTTTCTTGGTTGATGAAATGTGTCTGTGGGGTTTCATTGAAGTGCTGCCTTTAGTTTTCTTTTTTTTTTTTTTAGCTCCACAAAAGCTTCTTTTTCCAGAATAAAAAGAAATTATATCTGTATTCAGCTAGAGCACTGAGGCAGATCAATCGCTGCATTTCACCTGTCTATCACAATCTGTATCTCTATTATCAGTGGTCACATCAGAGTCCCTGTTCAAAGCCTCTTCCAGGAAGAGCCACCCTGGTGGGGGCTGGCTGGCAGTGATGTCATTCCAGGAGGTCCCATGTCACTGAGCTCCTCCACCCCTCACAGTGTTCAGAGGTGATCCAGGTGTCCATGTGTTTGCTCTGCTGTACCAGCTCGGCTAAAAATATTGGAGTGTGGTCTTGGAAGTTGCATTGCAGTCGCCACTGTGGTTTCAGCTGAGCTGCAGCATCCCCAGAAAACAGACTTGTCTGGGTGTCCAGTGGTGTCAGAGCACCAGCACAGACTGCACATGGCAGCTGCAGTGGGGGATGCAAATTACGGTCTCCACTGCGTGGGTGAGGAGCAGAAGCAGCTCTGGTGGGGCTGGCGCAGTTACACGTGCACAGCTTGGATCTGAATCCAACCCCTGACATTAAACAGCCCCAAACTCTGAGATTTATTTTAGGATAATGCAATCAGTGCTTTAAATAAAGAGTTTTAATGGGAAAACATCACCAAGGTGCAATTTCCTGCAATTTTGAAGTGTAAATACAGTTCAGGAGAATCTCTACTTTAGTAAGGGTTTGGCTGTAATTTGTTCACTGGGTTGAAACCATACCTGCCTTCCCAGCAGGGAAACAGGAACTTACCACTTCTTCAGACCTCTTGTGTACTGTGATTCGATGATACAGTAAATCCAGGTTTGGGGTTCCCAGAACCAGAACAAAAGCACCAAATCCTATGGCCCAAAGTGCTGATGTTGCTGCATAAACTTCCTCTGCTTTTCCAAGTGTGCACTGAAGGCACTGCTCGTGTAGCACTGCACTGATGAGCTTTGTGGCACAAAGGCTGTCACCTGCCTTCCTTGAGCTGGAAAAACAACCAGCCCAGAGTCTGACCTGTGCTTTATGGCCACGTGGAGAGATCAGATGCCTCTGGCTGCTGCAGCTCCCATTAACACGTCTGAGAGCTGGGGTACAGCCCCGGGGAGCTACATCCAGAGCTGCAAAGCTGCCTAAAAACAGGCAGTGCAGCTCCACGCTGTGGGGAAGGAGGGGAAGCAGACGGGTTTCTCCACTCACTGGCACTCAGTGGCTTCCCCTTCTGCTGGGATGCTGAGGGAGCTTTGCCAACTCCTCCTACGCAGGTCTCCCCTTGTCCCTTCTGTGATGTGGGGCTGGGAGCTCCCCCCTTCCTCAGGCTGCTTTGGCAATCTCCCCTGAGCTGTGCTGTGACTCCTGCCACTTTACATTTTTTTCCACTTACAGGCTTGGAAAACAACAGCAGGTGACTTTGGGAGGGTATTGGACAGGAGACCAACAAAGCCCCATGGAGGACTTTGCTTTCTACCTTCAAAGGTGTGTTTCTGCCCAAAGAGGATGTCTGTGGCAAAACTCCCCGTGCTTCCATGGGGAGCAGCCCTGAGCAGGGGTTAATGTTCAACTGCTTGCTGCTGCTGCCAAAACCACTTCTTACAGGTGACTGTCCCAGCTTTTAAGAGGGGGTGCCCCACTGCTCATGTGGAACACAGAAATCTCTAGTACTGAGCTGCCAGGGCTGGCTCTCCACTAACTAACACTCACTAAGGTGCTGGTGAGGTTCTGAGCATCGATGGCTCTGGCAGAACGTCAGCTGAGTGTGGGGTAAACCCTTTTGTCAGGGGCCAGCTGCTGGTGGCCGGGCAGTCATGGTGCAGCAGGTAAGGCTGGTGATGAAACCAGGCTGCCTGTGCCAGGGCTGCCAGCTGCGGGAGAGGGCTGAGTACTGCCTACAGACACGTTTGATGCAGTATTCCTGGGAAGTGTGGCAAAGGGACACTTCTTGTGGGATCAGTCAGGCTTGGCTTTAGCAGGAATAACTCACAAGACTGATCCAAATGAGTTGCTGCTCCGTGTGACCCCTTGAATGGCAAGTGCTGAGGGTGTTTTGGGGCATCCAGCAATGGTTAGCAGCTGGTTTCGTCTTGAATGGTTTTGCCCTGGTTTGAACTTCTCCCAGGCTGCCCTTGGAAGATCACCAAGTGAACAGTGCAGCAACACACAGTTTCAGCTTGATATTGTCAAATGGGTCCGGTTGCTTTTCTGTCATTTTGGCTGGCAAAGCCAGTTGTACCCTGTCACTGTCACAGCTTCCAGCAAGCTGTCTGTTCATCTCTACCCCTAAATGTCATCAGCAGTGACATGGATCCCTGAGCGTCTTGTTAGTGTGTCTTGCTGGTGGCATCTCTACTTTTGATCCCAAATGACAGTCTCAGCCATCTGTACTTGGATCCTGGTACTCCTAGCAAGGCAAGGAGTCCACTTTCCTTGCCTAGGAGCTTATGCCAATCTCCAACATTGCCATCCAACACTGGGGATATCCTTTTTTCCTTTTTGCCAAGTCAGGTAAGGTTTCTTTGGTGGTAGACACTTGGATGGAGGTGTGTTCAGTGCATTATTTAACTTGCTTGGATCTGTTCAAGTGCAGCTTGTCTGCTGCCCTGATAACTGTGCAATGGCTGGAGGTTGCCTTAAACTGCCTTTGGCATTTGTTGTGTTGCTTTTATTATATTTTCTCTTGACATGCCGCATACTCAGGGAGGTCCCTGCTGACTGCTCATGTGCTTAAAAACTGGAGTCTTTTAGCAGCTTGGATGTGAGGAGATTGGGAATGTAGTCTGCTTTGGCCACGTGCTTTTATTCTGCTCAGGTTTTCATCATATGAATATTTCATCCCAGGTCTGGTCTCACTTGGATTGCGAAGTTACACAATTTTACTGAAGCTGCTGTATCCAATACCTATGGCAGCCCTATTGCTTCTTCTTCCTGTCTCAGGATTATCACGTCTCAGGTCTGGGACTCAACTGTGCAGAGTCCACTTGTGGCAGCCGTCTCTCAGGCAGCTCTGCAGAGTGTTGTGACACCTCTCCAGGCTCCTCTCACCCATGGGGACATATCCAGTGGTGCCACGTGCTGCCAAGGAAGGTACTTTTAGAAGGCCTGAACATCTTGTGTGTAATTTAGAATCTCCTCAGGGGTATTTGCAGCCTGCCAAGCTTTAATTTTGCTTTGCTTAATTGCAGGTTTGGTTTGTTTTCTGTGTGATGTTGTGAAATGCCTGGGAGCTCACCCTGCACACCATCAGTCCCTGTGCCTGTTTGCTTTCTGCTTTCTTCTGAATTCATATAACTTCAAATCAGTACTACCTTTCCCCCCCCCTTCTTGAAATTTTGACCTAATGATTTCTCTTGCAGTACTTATTGTTGGTCTGTGTGTCATTTGCTGATAAACCCTGTCCTTCACCATTCAGAAGTAAACCATTTGCAGTACATTTTTTTGCACCAGATTTTCCTCCTCTGCTTTGTCCTTTGTCCTCCTCTGCATTTCCTTGTAAATAACTTCTGGTGCTGTTTTTCCATGTGTTGCTGGGCTTTGACAGGCCTTTTTAGCCAACCAGCTCTGTGTCTGTTTCATGCAGACTGGCTTTGGAGAGGGTCTTCTTAATTATATCTGTGCCCATTTCCAGCTCTTGTGTGGCAAACGGAGCTCCTTGGAGCATTTCTGGGCACTGCCATGGCATCTTGGTGTTGTCTCTGCTGCCTCTTAAGTACAGGCTCTTTCCCCTCTGCTGTGACCCCACAGATCCTTAAACAAGCAGCTCTCTGAAGCAAGTGACTGTATTTGTCCTGGCTGTGGTTGTGCCCCTGCCTTACCCAGGAGGTCCCAGGAGCACGTTTCTGTGGGGCTCCCGTGGGAGTGCTGGCTGTGTGTGTGCAGCAGAGGAGCTATAGAGTGTCCCTCTGCACGTAGGCACACACAGCTGGCAGCTGCTGCCCCTCCTCCTTGACATGACTCCGAGCAGCAGCTTTGGGCACTGGCCCCAGGAGAGAATGGCTGGGGAGAGGCACGGAGATCTCCAGAGCACCAGGATGCTCTCGGGAGCAGGGTTGCAGTGCTGGAAAGTGACTGTGAACACAGTGGTTGCAGAGCTCCTGAGATGTACAGTCAGAGCCATAAGTGAGCAGGACCTGAAAGCCACTGGTCGCTCTTGCAGGTGATGGGAGGCTCTTACCGTGTGTGCAGAACTGTGGTGGGACTTGGGCTCAGCTCTGCTACCACCTTGCTGAGTGCCCTTAGTCTTGTCACTGTGCTCCTCAGACTGAAACATCTCTGCCCATTACATGGGGATTTTGTGGCTTTTCTGTGGTATGTTTTAAGAGTGGCAGACTGACACCTGTACAAAAGATAAATCTTATTCTTTCATCAACGTTTCCTTCAGCAGGGCTAACCCTAAGCTAACCACTGATCCAGATGCTCTTGGAATCGACTCGGAGTTTATACATCAGTTCCTTGCTGACATGCTGTCACATCCAAATTGTGATTTATGATTCTGATGCTCCCTCAACACCTAATTTTTTAATAAAGATAATTTACTGAAGTATTCCACTTCAAGCCCAGCATTATTCATGTGTTTAAGATATAAACAGAGTAATTGGTGAAGCAACAACTTCATTCAATTTAACAGTTTAACAGACCAGCATGGCTGAGAAAGAAAACCTTGGAGCTATCCCCAGGTGGGGAGTCAGGAAGGCAGAACAGCAGATTAGTAACTGCTCCACTGATGTCTTCTTACTACACCAACATTATATTGGCAAGGAAATTGCAGGCTTCCCTCTCTGACATAGTTATGGTGATAAATTAGGTACACAGAAGAACTAATGATGAAATTAAATGGAGTTATGAATATATATAAGATCTCTTTCCCAAGCTCAGCTCTGGATGACACAGCAAAGACATCAAATAACAGGTAGGTGTCAGTCGGTGGTGGGCAGTGTGTTGCTGGAGCCTGAGTGCAAACCTTTGTTCAGGGAGTACAAAGAGAAGGAGGAAGATGGGAACTTTGAAGTTCATGATATCTCCCTCTGCTCTCAGAGGAGCCCTGTTTTTAGTAGGGAATTTGCCCTCTTACCACCCTGGTGCTGAAGCCCTGTACCCCTCACATAACGTGCTTTCTTAGGAAGCCATGCAGGACTCAAGAGCTGACCTCTGGGTGCCACAGACATACATCCTGTGGGGACATCCACTCTTTCAAAGCATGGAACTTGGGCTTTTTGGATGCTACTCAGCAATTCAGGAGGCAGTTGGGCCTCCCAATCTCTCCTGTATAACTTGGGGCAAGTAATTTGGGTCAACGTTTCAACAGTGTCTGGTGATTTTTTTATTCTTTCTTTAAGCACCTTCATGTTTGATTGTTTAGCTTTGGGCAACTAAATTGGATTCAAGCCGAAGCTGCTAACCTCAACTCTGCAAGTAGAGCTCTCTAAAGTAGTATATCCTAAGTACAGGACTCAAAATTACCAGTCACTTCTGAAAAGCCTGGTTTTACATCCTCTGTCTCCCAGTTCTCTGTGGTGCACAAAGAGATAATAGTGCTTCCTTTGCCTCCAGGAATGCTGAGGGCATGGACACAGTAAAAGTAGAAGGGCACTCGCAGACTCAATGGATCAAAAAAATGTCTTAAGTAGATTTTTATATATTTTTTTAGATTTGATTCCATTTCCAAAGTCTCTGTAATTACTATCATACAGAAGTTATACAGCTCTGCAGGCTTTGCCCCACAAATGTCTCCTACATCATTCCAGAGGAGCTGCACACCCTGCAGGGAAACGCTTTGTGAAGTGGTTCTTGAGAGACATCCCTGTGCTTTCTAAGTGATATGAGAAATTTCATCCACATTTCACCAAATGACCTTGCCCAGAGCTGCAGCTCTGAAGTAAAGTCCCTGCAACTCTGCAAGTTGTGTGTACGCAGCAGATTTTTGTCTGTACTATTTTTTCCAGTGAGGATGTCCTTTTCTAAGGTGAGGGTATTAAGCTGATCAGTTTCCATTGCACTTTTGTTTGCAGTTTGTAGAATAAATGGAAAGGATCTGTATTTGCTTCTTAACTGGTGAGCGAGTTGGTCTGGTTTCTACCCCATAGCGAAGAGAGGGGAGGGATGCTCCCAGAGGTGTGCCTGGGCTGTCCCACCTCTGCAGGAACTGGGAGCTGCTGCTTCTCAGGAAGGAAACTTGTTACAAGCCAATGTCCTCTGTGTCAGGGCAGCGAAGTCCAGCCTTGTGGGAGTCAGGGGTGGGGAGAGCTGGCGGTGGGGTGGGACTGGGCTGTGAACATGCCCTTGTGGATGAGCTCTGCTTCTCCAGGCTGAGACCGTGCTGTCCCAACACCGTGGGCAGGTGGAGTGGGTCCTGCAGCCACCCACGGGGACATCGCAGCTCCGTGCGCTGGATCAGACACTGACCCTGTTTTTCTTCTCCTCATCCTCCCGAGAAATTTCTGGGAAATGAGCTAAGATATGGGGATTTTTATTCCCCTTATTTTCCAGCCCTTGGAAAGCGCTTCCCGGCGGGAATGCGGCTCTCCCCGGCCCGTCTGCCTCCCGTGTCCCAGGCGCAGTGGCAGCAGTAGCCGGCTCCTGGCAGCAGAGGGAGACGGAAGCCCGGCCACGGGCTGGGGCTCCGCTCCCCGCGCTCCTCCGCCCCTCCGCTCGCTCCTGAAACACAAACCAGCAGCAGCACGAAGTATGAAGATGGACCTAATTTTTCAGGCATGAACTGCCTTTGTCTCTAGTGCCAAGCATCATGTACGCGGGACTTTTACCAGGTAGGGAAACACAATGTTAACAACGTTATGTACAGTTTTGAAATTCCCGTCTCAGTGGGAGGCAAATTCTGAGGTAGAGGAGATTTCCAGCGTGCTGTTTCCAGGAGGCAACACTCCCCTGAGAGAGAGAGATTAAAAAAAAAAAAAAAAAGGAAAAAAAGAAAAAGAATGGAAAAAAATAGAGAGAAATAGAGAGAAAAATAGTAGGAAGAAGGCAGTAACTGCTGATTAAGGACCACAGCACAACTGAGAAAGCACAGCCTTGTAGGGCTGGCTTTGGACTCAAGCAGGAATGAGGTGCCTTGGTGCTTTCTGCCTAGTCCCCTGTCCTCTAGAAAGAGTTTTGCAGCCACTCCAAAGTTCCAGCCAGCAGGTGCATGCTGCTGCAGGCCGGGGTACCCCTTGTCCTTGGAGCACGCTGCTGGTGTGAGATGAAGCTGGAACCGAAGCCCACAACAAATTCCAGTTGAATGTGGGCTCTCTGCAGTAATGGAGAATATTACTTTAAATGGCTCAATAACACTACAGCTTTGCTATATCCTACACCATAATATATAAATTCCTTTAAGGATCTAGATGGAATTTCTTCGACATTTCCTCAAATTGCGTTGTTTTAAGGCACCTTTGCATTTTTATTGGCAACCCAGTTGTAATAGATGGAATCCATATAGCATTGATGCTGCTTTCTAGGAGATGCCTGGTAGCTGTGAAATATAAACTAATAAGGTCTTGGACTATAGCTTAATCTTATCAGCAGAATTCTGGTAGTGTGGGGCTGAAATTGTGCTACTAACAAGTGTTTCCAGCCATCACTGCCATGATGAAATGGGATGGAAAAATCAGGAAATAGAGCTGTGTCTGGATCCACACAGCTCCTGAATGCAGCAGCACAGAGAAAGGAGCTGGCTGTGCCTGGCAGCAGCCTTGTGATTAAAAGAAACAGTTCTGTGCTCCTTGTATGCTGAACCCCCAACCCTATCTCGGTGAGTCTCCCAGGCCAGGAGACATAACTCCTCTTCAACTACAGAGACAAACTGCAAGTGATCACAAGAAAATGTGGATAGTTTGCTGATATTTTTAGGAACTCCTCTCCTAGGTTAAGAATGAAATGAGGGCTGTCAGTGCCTTGGGGACTGCTGTGGGTATAAGCCAGCACCTCAATTTATTTCAGTTCCTCTAGGAGCAGAGATACATCACTGTAGCTGCTGTGATTTTGATCTGGATGTGCGAAATCCACCCTAAAGGCTTGCCAATATAATCTCTTAATGCCCCCATCTCTCCTGTCTAATGTTCTACCCCATGGTGCTGTGTGATTATTAGGCAGCTTATACAGTGTAGGTTAAACTGGAAAAACCTCGGTTTCTTAGCAATTTATAGCCCCCAGTTATTGGGGTCTTAAGATCACACAAGCCTATGTGCATAAGGTAGCTCTTTGGAGAGCAGGAGGTGACTACTTGGAAATTACTGCATTTAGCTCAGAAATTTAGCTCAGAAAGAATAGCAGAGAGACACTTAAAGGACCCAATCCTTGAAGCAGGACAGCTGGAAAATTTTAAGATGCATGTAGCCTCTTTGCTTCCTCTGATCTTTTGAGGGCTGAGTTTTGTTCATTCCACTTGTCTGGCTCTAAACAGCTGCCTTAATGGTCATGCCCATGGCCAGATAACCATGCTAAGGGAAGCCAAATCTGCTGGTTTTCAGTACCTGAAGGGTTTGCATTCTTGCCTGACATTGGTGCATCTTCAACCCTAAAATTTCCTCGCATCCCAGTCCCATAGAGCCAGGCTGCAGCAGTCCTTCAATCCCTAATCCAGCAAGGAGAGAGGCAATGTCCATATGTGCAAAAATGGTCTCTCAGATTTTGTCTCCAAACCTTTTGTCCAAGTCCTTTTGTGCTGCATTGCGTTAAGCAAACATCCCTGCTGTCCAGACGTACGTGCCATAGCACTGTTCCTCTCCTATGCTCCTCACGCGGTCCTGGAGCTGTGAGATGAGGTCAACAGTGTCACAGGGGCACTTGTACATCCCTTGCATCGTTATTTGTTCCCAAGGACTGTTCTCTCACGGTTTAATTAGTCCCTTCAGTAATGAACCATATACTGTTTGTGTTCTCTTTCAGTTGGTATCTACCCTGTGGGAATCGGGGGCTCCTGAGAGCTGTCACACATCAGATTGTTATGGGGACCCTGGGGAGAGGAATCATGTGTGGGCTTTGGTAATGGCCCAAGCAAGCAGGGCAATAAACCAGCCCAAACCTCTGCTTTTAAATACTGAGAGAGAGAGACTGGAGCTGGTCTACGACTGTGCTTTTTAGCTGGGGCTCCTCTCCCTCTCTCCAGTGATGCCTGTGCATGCACCTCCCCTCAGCTGTCACAGTTGCAGGCTGCCAGGCAAAGCACAGCAAGTGTTGTTTGCCAAAACATGTCCAGCCAGAGACAGTAGGATGGTAGAAAGGTGACAGCCAGGGCCCCACAGCCAGTAGAAATGTGGCTAAGGCTGGACTGCCAAGCGTGTGTGGCACTCAGGATGATGGGCTGCTCTCAACAGCCTGAATTTCCCAGTCAGGTATTTCTGGGATTAGAAGGCCTTGAATTTTTGATGGCTTGCCAGAAATTAAGAGCAAACTAAACCCTATGAAGGTGGTCCTTTGATATTTTTATTGCTCGAAATTCAGAAGCTTGCTGTGGCCTCAGTCTCTGAATTTTCCTCTAACCCATACGTTGGGGCAAGTGAAGTACCCACTGACCTTGGTGAGAGTGTGGATGCAGGGACTCTTTCACAGGCCAAAAGAAGGCTATAAAAGGAGATCTTTCTGCTCATGTGCTTCATATTGCTCTCAACTTGTACCATTACATACCTAAATAAATGCCAGTTCTTGCGGACTGATGGATTTGAACATGCCAGCATTGCTAAACACTCTGTTTAGGGTTTTTAAACGTTTAATTTGTAGCATTGGAGACTAAATTGAGAATTAAAACCATGCACATCAGTCCCGAGGGATTTTCCTTCTTCCCTCCCACTCCATCTGGAATGAAGAGGAGTTGGAATTATACATGAATTAATGAATAAGTAATAGAGAGTCACACAAATAAATTACAGATGCAAGGATTTTTTTTAAACCATCCACAAGTTAATATTTATTTATGTAACTTGCAGAATTCCAGCCAATGGCTGCATAAATATTAATTACTAATTAAAATTTAATAGCAAAACAAAACCCCTGTATTTGCTAAATGTATGTATTAAAGCCATCATTATTTGCTTGGACAATTAGGTTTGTTTGGGACTTTGGTCAAGTGGTGACAAGAATACAATTTTAGAGCAGGGGACATCCTGGATTAATCATGATTTTTGCTTTGATTGCAATTGCTCAAAGAGAGGATGAATTAATTATTTTTTTTACATCCCATGAGGAGATTATAACAAATTTAAAAAGAGCCCTCAGCAAAACAGGGGCATTGCTGTACTCCCAGTTGTGCATCCCCACTACATATTTGACAGATTTCCAATACAAAGAGGAGGAGGAGGAGGATGAGGAGGAGGAGGAGGAGGAGGACAGGATGGCTTCTCAGCCATCAGCCTGCAGTGGCTGTCCCCATTTAGAGCAGCTGATGATCTGGCCTGTGGTGGCACTTTCCCATTTATGTACCTCCTGGCAGCCCAAAGGCTCCCCTGCAGCTGCTGGTTTTGCAGGTTACCGTGAATCATTTTGCATTAACATCCCTGTGTATCGCTTTTTGATGCACATTGCTAAACCCATCTGGGAAGAAAGTTTTCAGGGATGAGCTTTCCTCTTCTGCAAAGAGAGGGATGTGGGAAAGCTGGTGAGTGCTGGCAGTGCCGTGGCTCAGAACTGAGGTTTCCCTGTGGTGTCTTGCACCGCTTTGCTGGTTGCTCTGGTTCTGCTGTTTTCTCTGTGTGTTGTCCTACTGCTCTGGGGAGCTTGTGAGGGTTTCTCAATGCTGTGGTTAAACCAGGCACTGTCCTCTATGATCCAGGCTGGTTGCGACCTTCCTGGTTTGCAAGTGGCTCTTGTTGCTGCCTTGCCATGATTTGGGGCCCCTGGGGTGTGACTCCCTCAGGCTCACGAGAGGGAAGCTGTTCCTTTTTCCCAACTTGGAAATGAAACTTGAGATAATTTTACTAAGGACGTAATATAAAAGTGGATCTTTATTTGGAGGCCTCCAGGGGCAGTTATGGAGAAGGTCTACGAAAGTCCACCCACACAGGGTGAATATAGTTTTTATAGGTTTTAGGAAACTAGTATAATTGATAAAAGGCACTAACTAGGAGGACAAGTGGTGGTGCAATTTCTTTCCAGGTCAAGCCCTTTCTCTGGAACCCTCCCTTTGGCACTAGCTGTACTTTGTATCTCAAAGAGTTGTTCTCAACCTTGGTTGAGAAGAACTAAGGAAGAGCTAAGGAAGAACTAAGATAGGATAGGGGCCTTGTACCCCCTGGGGCTTGGAGCTCTGGAATTTGTTTTATCTTTTTGCCTAGGGAAAGGCCACGGAAAATCATTGGGAAAATTAGCCATTAATAAGAATAAGCTACAAATATGTGTGTAAAGAGTACAGAGAATACATAAAAGAAAAAAGGCAAAAAACCAAAATGGCATCAAAGCAGGTGAAGAAACTCTGACTGCCAGAAAGCCGAGACTAAACACAGGCTGATGGTACAGCTGGGAAAGGGGTGATTTTGCTGAGCTGGGGCTTCAGCAGCACTTAAGCTCGGGTGGTGTAACATGAGGTGAAACTGCCACGTGGTGCCTCAAACATCTGAGTGGTAAATCGTCCTAAGATGCTCTGAGAACTGAATGCACCTATGGGTAAAAGGTGGTGTGAAGGTATCTATGAATTTTTAAAGGGAAAAAAAATTCCAGCCAAAAAGGGAGTTCTGGAATTCTGTGTGATCTCATGCAAAGAGCTGGTGGTAGTGCCTGTGGTGCACCCCTGCTCTGGGGGAGTCAGGGAGGTGCAGTTGCTCTGTGGTTTGGGTTTGGATTTGTGCTTTGCAGCTTTCTTCTTTTAAGCCAGTAATTATGGACTTAAGCTGGTGAGACAAACCCTGAGTAAAGCACATCAGTCTGCTTCTACCTGGTAGGGAGTCAGGGTCTGCCTCCCAGTCCTACCCCACTGCGATTCCCCAGGCCCACGGTCTGCTGTAGGTAAGGTCTTGGAAGTCAAAGAGGTGAGACCCAGTGCTCCCTGGGACACACCTGGGAAAGCATTTGAAGGCTCAGGGCTTTAATAAGGATGAGGAGCAGATAAAACATTTACTGCAGTGCTTTTTAATTTGCCCTCACTTAATTACAGGGACACTACTGGTTAAAGAATTTATTAAGCAATTTTCTTACCCACTTTGAGATTGATGGAGCATACTAAGACGACTTGATTAAACCCAGCCAGGTTTCACCTAACTTTCTGAAATTAGTAATCCCTAAGGTCTGAAATGACAAGTACCTGACTCAGGGTTCTATGCAAGAGCCCAGCACCTCCCCAGTGAACTCTCCTGGATCCTGTGTGCTCTTTGGTTCAATGATAGTGGATGGCCATCGAGCATGTCCATTTTAAGCAGAAGGAAGATACAGAGACAGGAAACAAATTAACCTGGTTACAAGCACAATAAAACAAAGTGCACAAATTTAAATGTAAAACACTGAAAATGTACCAGAAGTAATAAAGACAAACCAGTGATAGGAGTCTGAGCTGAAGCCCTGGCTAATTCTGCACTGAAAAGATATAAAAGAAAATCAGTATTAAAAAAAATGGGACCTTTATCACAGAACCTGTTAAATGGTGTATGCAACAATTTAAAAGAAATTACTTGGGAACTAGAAGTGCAGCAAAGAAACATCTGAATAATTGACATTTCAAGAATTAACATAAAATTATTCCAAGATAGCAAGGAAAGTAGTCAAGCACTCTTCTAACGCACATGTAAAACCAGGCAGCTTTTACAGTGCACCCTCAACCTTGAATGCATCTGCTTAACCATTAGCCTTGTGTCCCAGCTATCTACAGGCAATATAAGCATTCACTAATGCATGGACCAGCCTGTTTACATCAGGGTTTTTTTGTCTTGTCCTTGACCTCACTATTAGGTGATGAAATGACAGACAAACATGGGGCTTGCTCTGCCTCTGCTCCTCCTGATACCATGGGCAAAATTTCTGATGGATAGAGAATTAAATCAGCATCGCCCGAGTAAGCCATTGCTCCTTTGGAAAATGGATTTCTCTGTCAGTTTTTGACATCAACAAATACAAGATGTTGTGGTGTTGCCATGCATCCTTCATTGATCTAATGTTTATTTCAGTATGATGCTCCCCTTTTAATGGGATGACGCAGATGCGCATTAAACAAATACTCATTATTTAAGCAAGATAAAGTCTGTCCTTAATTTCTTCTCAGTTTACTCTTCTTTCTACAGCTACTGCAGGTAAAAGTCAGGAGACGATACTAGTGCTGGTGTGCAAAAGTCAAAATATTTTGATGTTTTAATGACTATGCAGTGATCTTGTGTTGGATTTTGGACTCCCCAGGTGGTTTTGGACTGGCACAACCCAACAGGGACCTTTGAACAGACAATAAGTAAAGGCGGCCTAGTGCGATGAAACGCTGATGGCCAAGCTGATGCCTGTGCAGCCAGTCCAGCTGGGAGCAGGTGCTCACAGACCAAGCCCTCCATCCTTCAGGCAGTGAGATTAAGGTTCTCCCTTTACTGTGTGATTCCCAGCAAGGCTCAGAGCAATGACCACAGCACTGCCAGCTTCTGCTGTTTCCTTTCCTGCGTGCATGAGGAGCAGTTGGCTCTGGCTAACACAGGCTGTCCAGGGAGCACAGGATGGGAACATCTTTTAGCTGCTTTGATCAGTGCAAAAGAGGTTTTGTCCCTCACTCAGATGAAGATTCCCAAGTGGCTGAGGCTTAACATCCATCAGACCTTCTCTCTCTTTAATAAAATATACACATTCACCTAGATCCTGTCCCACAGCTGCTGAGCTGGCGTTTCGCTGTGTAGCGGTGCAGGCAGCACAACATCTGAGCACGGAGCATTCCCAAGAGTCAGCTCCTGGCATTTGAGATTCAGACTATCTGCAAACTCTAGCGTGCCTCGAGGACTCTTTTACACATGCTTTACATTCCCAGAGTTATCTTCAGAATGAGTGAGATGTCACTAGCCAGGAGATGGGGGTTTATTATAGATCTGTGGAACAAGGCTGAAAGCTGATGGACACGAACCCAGCACCCTCTCATGCCTGAACCAGTGTCCCTCTCTCACATGGATTGTGCCTTCTCCATGGGCTCAGCCTTTGCATTTGGGACACATCACCTCTCTTTCGTCTGCTTGTCCTTGTATTTTCCATGACAGTTTCAGGAACTTGCATTTTTTTTTTTTTGAGATCTTACAGTTCTATGAAATGTAAACTTGACTCCTGGGTTTAGAGGCTACCATGAGAAGACCTATATGCAGCGGTAGGATTGCAGATACCTTGTTTCTGTGAGAAACCAGGCTAAGAAGGAAGTCAGGAGCAGAATGGTCCCTAGAGACTCGGGAAAAGTCCCACAGTTTTGGTTATGTGTGGAAGAATGTTAAAGTCTGGAAAGAGCCACATGCCTGGAGCCTGGATATGTGTGCCCTTCTGTAAGCTGGGGCTGCACTGAAAAGCCTCTTGGAAAGCCCAGACACAGCTCTGGTGTGAGGGATGGGGCTGGAAAATCCCAAACCATGAGCACTGTACTCCATTTTCCATGTCTTAGAACTCAGATAACATATTCAAAGATGTTCATACCAATATTTTTGCCTGCTTCCATTTCCTTCTTTTTTTCCTTCTACTGTTATGATACATATTCAGGGCTATTTTTCCCAGGCATGAGATTTTTCTCCCCTTTTTTTCCTTTTTATAAGTACAGTTTCTCTAACGATATTTTAAAACAAGATGGATTCATCCATGTCTTCAGTTTTACTCCATTTTAGTTGAAGTTTTGTGAGTGCTAGTTCTCTGTTTCATAGTATAGCAAACTTGGGGGCTGGGATGTGTTAATTATTCAATGATTTAAATGAAATATCAAAGGATTTTTTATTGATTTGCATATAAAAGTTATGAAACCAAATATATGGCACAACAGACAAATTAGTAGGCCATAAAAAGCATGAGTGAATTACTGTTTTATTAAAGCTTTAAGATAACATGCTGTAGTATCTGAAAAGAAAGGTCAAAAGGAAAAAAAAAAGAGAAAATTTAAATGTGTGCACATTAATGGACTGGGGAATGTGGCTTTACTAATAACTTCTGTGCATAAAAATTTATATTTTTCAACACAGCAATCATTTCTTTCACCCTGTTGGGTATTTTAAATGTGCTCCTGTGTATATAATATTAATTTAGCCATAAAATAAAAGGCAGTAATTCAGACAGTAGCCCGTGTGAGCTATTAAATTCAAAGTACCATGTGAAGTATTTGTGGTTATGGTTCCTTGCAGTTCTGTATGAGACACAAACAAACCACTCCTGACAAGATGAAAGTGTTTGCTTTCAACCTACCTGTCTGTGCTCAGTTCGGGTTCCTGCATTTCGTTATTGAGACCTGACACCATCTCTGATTAGATAGTTTGGGTATAAATTATAAGAATGTTCCTTGGGAAAAAAAAAGGCACGAAAGGAGAATTTGAGCAATAGACAAGCTTTTAAAGGGGGAATGTACATTCTATGAGTCTATCTAAACTAGCTAATGTTACAGTTCACTTCTTTTTATGCCAGACCATCGAGCTTTGCTGCCTTAGGAGGTGAAAAGATGTTTTCACTTGTCCTGCTCATTCACTAATGTGGGGCTGAAAGTTAACCAACAGAAAATGGGCTTGAATGTGAGGCCAGTGAGCTGTGTAAAACATTTCCATGTCATCTCTCTCGGAAAAGCTTGAAGCAAATATTCCATCCACCACAGAAGCAAATTAATACACAGCAATTAATCAAAATTCTTCTCACTTGCTTTCCCTGTGCATGTACTCTTGCATTAAGCCTTGGAGTGCCTGGTTGCTCTCCTGTTAAATGTGTCTGTGTTAAGACCCAACACAGGCACTTCTCAGCAAGAAGAAATTAAGCCCAGACTTGAGATGAATCCTTCAGAGACTTGGCTCAGTGCCTGCAGCTCAGCTCATGTGTCAGTGTCCAGCCCTTAATGGTACTGGTGCAAACACTCAGAGACTCCTGGTAAAACCATCTTCATGGATTCTCTCTGTATTAGGATATATAATCACCACGTAGCATTTCAAAGCCATCTCTCACCTCTTAATATGAGTGTCTTGGAGAGAGATTTCATCCTTGCCTCCCTTCGACCCTGCCCTCTCACCTCTCTTTGCAGACAATCCAAATCTGTTGCTGGGAATAGCCCCCGATACGGTGGAGTCTGCAAGGAAAAATAAGATTTCCATGGACCCTGCTTCCTGCAACACACGCAGCTCAGAGGCCACACAGCAGAGTGTCCTCCAAAGCCATGTCTAGACAAAGTGCAGTCGTGTGGGGCAGAGGATGAGCCTGTGCCACAGCTGAGACACAGCAGCAGTTGCTTACACAGCATCTCAGGTCCACAGTTCCCCAAAATAACAGTGTGGTATAAATAAAAGGCAGCCAGTAAAGCAGTAAGAATTACTTCCTTCCTCCAGCACTTCCCCTTGCCTTCTAAGGGCAGTTTAAATGCCGTTGGTGAGTTCAGTGCAGGTTTTGCGTGTTTGATTCCTAGTCAAGGCACAGCTGCAGAAAGAGGTTGATGGCTCCTGTTTGCTTCCTGCCCCTCTGTCTGCTGGCTGTAGGGAATGAGTGGGCTCCTGCAGGTGCCACAGCAGGATAGGTAATGGGTCACCTTCCTGGTAGCCTCAGAAGACCCTCAGCCATGTGTCTCAGTCTTCCACAGCCGTAGCCTGGGCTGGTGGCTTGGCCCAGGCTCCTTGTGGTGGTGCCAGCCCAGCTTGAGCTCCTCTGCAGTGCCCCCGGCTTACTCTGAAAGCCTCTGCTCTGCGCTGCCTGGGGCTCTTGGGGTCTCTTGGACCAGCCTGCATCTGACATCACAGCTGCCTTCAGTGTCCCCTTCACCTCGTTGTCACCCTCATGGACACCAAATTGTCTTGCAGGGTGTGAGAGATGTTTCTATCCAAATTCATCCCTCCTGTAAATCAGACAGTGGAAGGATGGCTATCCATGACAGAACACTGGGATTCCTCAGCCAGCAGTCTTCCCAGAAAATGGATCCTGTTTGTCCTGAGACTACCATCCTATAGAGAAGCACGGGAGAGCCATCACCAGCATGCTGTAGGTGGTCTGAGGGCAGTTGTTTAAGGAATTTGTTGGCTTCAGTGAGGAAGGGATCACAGCTCAGCAGGGGAAATAGCTGCAGGCCACCTCCATACCTCAAATGAAGGGTTAATTTGCCGCCAGGAGAGACGAGATGTGTGTGGGCAGGCACAGCATCCCCACATCTGTGGTGAGTCAGACACCCCAGAGATTCAGCCGGCAGACATGAAAGGGAGAAGTAGGTCAGGGCAGACAAAGACACCGAGGGATCCATCTGCCGGATCAGACCAGCGGGGAGGCGGCAGCGGAGAGCAAATCTGACCTCCTGCGTGTTGATATGCAGAGCAGCGGGGAGAGCATTCATCATCCCCCAGCCCGGCAGAGGGGTGACGTTCAGGACTGGCAGCTGGAAAGGCAGGTAGCTGGTGAGAGGCAGGCACGTGGCCGGGCTCCACCTGGACAAATAGCCAGAAAAGATTGCGAAGCGATGGGGAGTCCTTTAATTATGTGCTTGCTGCATCAATTAGTGAAAAGAATGGCATTGGGCTGTCTAGTTTAATTGGCAGAGCCAGGGAGGAGGGCATTTGACACGGGCACCCTCAGCCTCTCTGGGGACAGGGCAAACCCAAATGACCCTGAAGTCCCAGGAGGGGAGCCACAGCACAGCCTCTGCCTTCCTACTGCTGCCTTATTGCACTGAGCAGCATCCTGTGCTGGGAGAAGGTGAACTCCATGCAGGCCTTGGCCATGAGTTCTGGAAAGGCTCACCTGAAGCTGTGAATATGCACAGAGTGAAATATGGGATTTAGAAACCAAGGCTCCAGAAGGGAAAGGTCAGTCTTTTAAAGAAAAGGCATTTCCCTTTCCCCAGAAATGTTAATGCAAGTGTAGGTTGTTGTATCACTGATTTATTTATTTTCTTTGCCTTCTTGGCAGACCTGGGGTATTCTAAGCCTCAAATAATTATATAATTCCCCCTACCTCTCAACCTGACCTTTATTTCCCAGCCTGTTCAAGTGCTAACCACCAGTGGTGGTCCTAAAAGATGTGTCTGGTCGTGATGGCTGCATGTGGCTCAAAGTGGAATTCGGGGAGCCAGATTAGAGCACAATAGCCAAGGACTATTTTGAGCAATGCATTCACCTAGCTACAGTGCTGGTCTAGGTCTAACTCAAGCCAAGCTTGGAAGAAACTAACATCTGTAGTCCGTATGCAGATATGACTATGACTCCATTATCTTACTCCACAAATAATGGACAGCCCAGGGCCTGTTGAGCTCTCCTTTACAGGAGCGGAGCATGTTCCAGGATTTCCCCTTGAGTAGGAGCATCTTTCAAAGTGCCTTCCTGAGGCTGAGAGATTCCTTATCACATCAGATACTCGGTAAGTGAATTGGGAATATGTGCACTGAAAGTTTGAAATCTTGACTGATACAGAAGATTGATTGTGCTCATTTAATCCTTTAGTCATAAATTGTTGATGAACTATGGATCCAGCTGCACATAAACTCTCCTTTGAGAAGCTGTTGTAATATAAGGGGGTCCTTTCTGAACCTCATGATGTGATGGGAGTACCTGACAGTTTTGTCTGACCCTATCCTCTATGCAGTAAATGCTCAACTGTACCTTGCCATCAAATTTTGTTAAACCCCCTTTGCATTTGCCAATGAACTTTCTTTACTTACCATTTTATATCAATAAATATGTTCTTGCTTCTCTCCTGAGAGTGAAGTGCATGATTCCACCCACAACAAAAAGGAAACAGATACTTCTCTGTGGAGGATGCAGCCTCTGGGGTTTGTCAGTGCTCAGCAAAGTGAAGATGAGTCAGGTCTGAAACAGGTGCACATCATTTCAGGCCAGTTATGTTCCTGTGGAGATGTTCTCAGTCAGGCTCCAAGTGGCATATTTTCTTGTCACTTCACTTTCTTCACAGGATTCTTGCTGTGGATCTGTCGTGATTCTTCTGGCTGCCCCCAGAGCTATTGCCTTAAGTGGCAGGAAGTAGGTCTGGTTGCTTTAGGCATGTCTGAGCCTGTACCTTCAGCAAGCTCCCAGACAGCTTGGGAGTGATGTATAACTATATCCTCCTCTCTGGGATATGCTAGAAACCAGCAGAGGCATTTGAAGCTGGTCCCAATGGCAGGATGGGTGGGAGCTTGGTGCAGGAGTCAGGATGGCTGGAAGAGCCAGGAGGAAAGCAGGGGCTGTTGGAGGGGCTACCCATCAGACAGAGCTGCCCATCAGACAGAGCTGCCCAGACACAGCAGTGGGGTCAAGTGGCAAGCGTGGCATCGAGGTGTAAATAATTGTCAGGACATCATACCAGAAAAGTGACAAATGCGGCAATGTGTCTTTCATGAACCCTACCTACATGGAACGGGAATTGAATCGGAGAGCAAGGAGTTGCTAGCCTTGTCTTGTGTCCAGTGGGGAAGGGAAGATGATACTGGGAGGTTGGGAAGGAGATCAAGATAATTTCTTCATCCTTGGATCAAGAAGTTTAACTAAAAATCCTTTTAAAACGTTTTTCAGAGTTCAAGTCCACCGGTGATTTCTACCTCTTCTGTGAAACTCTCACTGTCACTTCAGATAAATTACCATAAAAAGATCATGTTGGTGGAAAATTTCAGCCTGTGTAGAAATGCTCAGTGGTAAAGAGGAATGAGAAAACTGATTGCCAGTATTGATCAGTGTGCACCTAAAATTTTGCAGATCCCTAAAGGGTCTGTCCACCTATGATCTCATCTGACAGTGGGCTTTTGGCAACAATAACAGTTTGTCTTGACTCTGTGACTTCATTTTGTGTACATTATATTTGATAGTACCAGAGCAAAAACAGTGTAAAATGCATCTTTTCCCACCTGAGAAACTCTCATTGCCCATTTCATGTAGATTTAAAATTATGGCGTGCAATCAGCACAGTGAAGAATGCTCTGAAAACCCATCACTCCAAAGAGTGGATCTCTTTAAGTAAGCGAGTGAAAACAAAAGCATATTTTCTAAGTGCTGAGACCTCTCAGCAGAGCAAACAATAGGAGTGGTGGATGAAAGGCAGCTCACTTCAACGGGAGTGGAGCGAGGTTGGTATCTGGTGTTCTGAAAAATCCTAACCAGAGAAGATGGAAATATCAACATACCCTCTTGCAGCAGCAGGAACCAGGGTTTCTCCAGTATAGACACCCCTGCAGAATAGAGAAAAGGGCAGGTTTGCTGAGGGATGCTGGATTTATGGCTGCAGAAGGGGATGTTGATGTTCTCGGGGCTGGGTTGTTGTGATGCTCCATTCGTGTTCACTCTGTGTGTGCCTGTGCAGGATGAGCCAGCACAGCAGCACCCGACTGGGGCTGATGGAAGCTGATGGACTTCTCAACATCTCCATGCACAAAAAAGAGTAGCACTGCTCTGCAGGGCGCTAGAGGAACCATAGATGAAATGTCCATTTCCTGTCCCTCCCCAAGGTACTGAGCTTGCTGCTTTGTGTAAAGAAAAATAAAAGCTTTAAAAGCGCCAAAATTTGCCAGTGGTTGCATAAACTTCCCAGCTCTGCTTGGAGCCAACTCATCCAATCCATTGTGTTGTGTGGCTTTTTCTGAGGCTGCTCAGCTACTGGGGTGACAAGTGTACTCTCTGGGGTTGGCTGGAGATGGTGGGGAGGGCTGTGCTGGGCTGAGAGCAGCAGAGGCACCCGTCACGCCGCTTGCAGCTCTTGGGTAACCACATCACACAGCCCCATCTCGCATCTGCATAATCCATCACTTTTAAAGACATTTCCTTATATGGGTTAATATAAAATGTTGCTCGTTGTGTCAGCCAGCAGGAGGTTTCATAGGTCCTTTAGGCAACTTAAACAGTGATTAATCAAAAAAAAGCCTCCACCTTCTTCGTGCTGTTAATGCTGTTGTTAGGTTGCAGGCAGCATAATTTATGGCATTTTCTGATCCTGTTAGCTAGGATGTCTGATTAATTTTGGCTCTGGGATTAAGTCAGCAAAAGAAATTTGACTTCCACAAGCAAGTGATATATATCATCCACCCGAGTGCAGGAGGGACACAACACTATCTTCCTGCCAGCGCTTTTATAGTGTCCTCGACTATAGCCAGGAGGTGGCATTATGTACTCATTTTATTGCTGCTGCTGGCTGGGGACTGAATTGGTTTTAAAGCCCAGGACATGGTCAGCTTCTTGATCTTGACGTGGAATGGAGAGCACTACCATATGATGCTGGAGACCCAGCCCCTGCTCCCCAACATGGACCACAATGTGCAAACTGGCACATTTCTCATCCTTTTTCCTCCTGGATAATTCAGAAAATGACATATCAATGACTTAATTATTAGCCAGGATTTTGCTTTTTACACATTTTTCATTCTTGGTACTCAGGTGGCTTTTTGATGCTTGCTTCATTTTGTCTTTCTGCTTATATCTTGTCTGTTCTTCTTGGGGCTAGAGAGCAAAGTTGGGGGATAATACAAAATATTCAGTTTATCCCTGCCTTTCTTTCATATAGAGAGCTTCTCTTTCATTTTGCTTTTTTCCTTATTATAGAACCCTTTATCAAGCAGGCAAGAGATCCTTTAGTAGCTCAGAGAAATTGTCAGCTGACGAAACAGTCTTGTCTTGGTGGGTTTCTAGGAGGTTATTTAAGCCACTCGCAAGTACAGATATAACAGGAGTGCCTTCATCTAAGAGCATTTGGTCTTTTTAGGTGGAATCCTTGCTGTGGGAGGCCTGGCACTAGCCATGCTGCTCTCCATGGGTGCAAACAAGGCATGGCCATGCAAAACACCACCCTCCTTTCCCTTTCTGTGCCAGTCACCTCCATTCCTCCATTTTGGGTAGCAATGTGCCGTTCACAGACTAAATATCTCTTCTTCATTTCTGCAGGATGAAACAAAAGGGGAAAGCCAGACAGATCTCAGGTTGCTGCAAGTGATTCAACCTTTTGCTGGAAAGTTCAGGAAGAAATCTCTGCCCCACTTTCGCCCCACAGTCCATAAGGAAAGGCAATTCCTCATCACATCTAGGGGTGTGACTGCAGCCTGGACAAAAGCAGCATTTTTCATTTTCAGATCTAGATGAGATCTAGATCTGAAATTGTCAGGAGGTCACTATCAAGAGGTGACTGTAACCCTAAGATGCTGCAGTTTATATTCTTACTCCATTAACTCTGACAACAGACTTCAGAGACCAGAGTTTTCTCAACCTGGCTTATAAATCATGCTGGTAAAAACACACTGGGATTTACTTGTGCATAGCAGGGAGCTCTGCAAGTAAAATTAACCCTTTGAATGAGAACTGAGTTGAGTGTGAAGCAGATGCTGGGCACTTACGTGAGGCTGCTCAAGTTTTGGGCTGGATTTGTGGAAGCCCAAGAGTGGATACTGGACACCTTGAGCTTCAGATATTCATCTTGTCCCCAGCCAGACAGCTGAGAGGTCACAGCTGGTGGGATGAGACCAGCCCCAGCCTGGAAGCTGTTACAGGCATATCAATGCTGGACCATCCACTTTGCTTCCCAGCAACCAATAATGTGCAGCAGCTTCCAAGCCTCAGGCTGGGCTTGCACCAACCTGCTCAGAGTGGTGGAGCTTAATGGTTTTTGTACCCAAAGATTTCCTTTGCCCTTGGAAAGATCTGCTTTCCAGAAGCTACCAAAACCTCTTCAGTTCTCTGTGAAAATAGGAGCCTTTAAAAATAGCTCAACTGGTCACCCAGGAAGAGAACCACTTGAAATCATGAACTGTTTTTCAAAACCTTGACCTTAATCTCTGAAAGAATTCTACCTTCTGCATAACCCAGGCAATCCTACCAGGTGTATGGGGCTCGAAGCTGTGCCTGTGCAAATCTCTGGTGCACGCAAGCTTTGTGTGGCACTGTGTGACAGGGTCACGGTGGCTCTGCAAGAGTGAACTGGGTCACCTCCTCACTCATGCATCAGCAGCAAAATTGGGAGCTCAGTGCTGCTGGCAGGACCTTTATCAGCAGTGATGAATGGCAAGGGGGATTTTCATCTCATTGATTAATTTTGCGGGGCTGACAGTTAGAAAGATCACATCTTGGCTCCTGAGCCAGGAGATTTGAGTAAAGGAGTCCTTAGGAGGTCTGGATGAACTGACTTTACTTCTGCAATTCCAAAACCTCGAGCCCTCACAGCTCCTGCATGCCTGAGGGTGGGAAGTGCTGATGGGCTTGGGGAAACAACACTTATGCCGTCAGGCTGGGAAGAGAAACAGTGATAGGTCTGAAGGCATTGCCTTTGTAAAGGAAACACTGAGGCAGGAACAATCCATTTTGCCTACAGAAAGAATATCCCTTCCTTCTGTGGATGTTTGGAAAATAAAGGCAGGATGAATTTGACCTCTGTTTTGTTTCACATTTACTGATTTGAGAGATGGAGGTTTGCAGTCCGGGGGCTGCTGTGGCTGTGCCCTGGCTGGGGAGGAGGGACTCGGACTGCAGCAGCTGGAGAGTGTCACAAGTGCCATAAGGGGCATGAACCTTCCTGGACAGAGGCTCAGGGTGAGAGTTTTAAGCAGCTGGAGCTTTTCCTTTGCTCATCACTTCTTCCTTGCTGCCTTGATTCATTCATTCTCCTCACCTTTCCCCCAACACTGCTCCCGAGCATCTCTGTCCTCAGTGACCTGGGTCACCTATAGAGGGCAATTCCTTGTTTTTCCTTCTGCCAAAACCAGTTATTCCTCACTCAGCTAATTCCTCTTTCACCTTTATGCCCTCCTCTACAGCCACAATAAGGATCTGGATACCTCTTCTGGAGATAGCTACCTACAGCCTGAGTCTGAGCATTTTTTTATTAGGGCAATGCAAATCTAAGGTTGCTTCATTGCTCAAGAGAAACTAGTTCCTGCCTCCCCTTACAGCAGTGTGATCTACTTCCTTGTGCTTTAAGGGCATAAGATGTGATATTTCAGATGGAACCGTGAACTCAGATGAAGAAGCCTTCAGCAGTTCCAAAAACACAGAATATTTTTCTCCCCTTTATTGTTACAAACACTGTAACATGCTAAGAAAAAAGAGGGAATATACTATTTTTTTTCCCAGTCCCATGGGATGCTCTAGTCTCCCTAGGGGTCTTCAGATACTGAGTGATCTTGTACTTAATCTATTATTAGACTGTGGAGTCCCAGGCACAAATCCTAAAGAGGGCAGCAGAATCAAACCCAGACCTTTGCCTATGGCCGGCTGAAGCAGTGCTGGTGCTGCTGAAGCAATGCTGGTGCTGCTAATTGAATGTGCTTTATGTACAGGAGCAGTTCAGCACACACCCCCAGAACATGCTGCACATCGTTTGGTGATATACAAACCGACTGGGACAATTTACAATGGTGATTTTTCCACTGACGGGTAAATTAATGCTCTCTATTATAGGCATTTAATCAATGCCAGCTCCCTAAGTCTCTAAACAGGCCACCAAGATAGAAGATTGATTGGTCTGAATGCATCATATATAAAACAGGGATACTTCATAAGAGCATAGATGGCGTGTTTGTTTCCAAAGCCACAAAGACAGCTCTGTGGTGAGGAGTGTTGACAGCCACTTGCTGAGACACAGGGAAGGGACAAGACCTGGGTTTAATGTGGGGTTTTTGTCTTGGTTTCTTCTTGGGTTTTTTCAAGGCAAGGCTGAAATGACCTAGAGATGGGGAGGAAGATCCTTCCAGCTCTGCACACGGGCAAGGCTAATTGCCTGGGAGGGATCCTGGTGACCCCTGCACTGCCTGTGTGGCTTTTGGAGATGCTTCTCCCAGATGCTGCTGACCTTTGCAAACAAAAATTTTCAGTTAATCACAAAGCACTGAAATTTGGCTTCATACTTACACAAGTGGCCAAAACATCAGAGGTATTGGTCGCCCCACCACATCCCCTTTTAAATGTTATTTTTCATTTTATTCAGAGCAATATAATGACTTGCTTCTTAGCTCAGCCAGGAGGCTTTTTCTCATTTCCAAGCTGTGGCTTGGACACCCAGGGGTTATAGGTGAAAAGGATGTTACTGGGACCATGGGAATCCAGGGCCTGCCTGAGTGTGTCAGTGCTCTTAATTGGAACAGATCTAAAATAAAATATATGAACACAGGTCCCCCTGAAAGATGTATAAAGCGTCTAATTGTATCTGATGTGAGAAATGGGTTAATGCACACAGAGGTTCAGTTTGCATTACTTCTAAACTTTGCAAAGTCATCAAGCTGAAGTGCAGAGCATTGATTTGATTTGCAAACTGAGACCCAGCATCTTAAATCAATGAGAAAAAGTATACTTTTTTATTAATATGGCTAAACATCCCTAGTTACATAAGTTAAAGGAGAACTTGTAAAGTGATGGTCACTCTGTCAGGATCCTGAACCCCAACTGCCTGTGAAAGCTGGTGAGGCCAGGGAGGCTTGGACACTTAAACCTTAATTGTGCTTAAAATGGGATTTAAGTGTCCATGTGCCTTAGAATTACATTTCCTTTGGCTTCTGTCAGGTCTGTGAGATTGTGATTAGAAAATCAGTCTAACTTCACAGCTGGAAAGATTGTCACCATACTCCTCCCAAGTGGATGGCCAGGGCCACTCTCGATTTCTGATGGAAAGACAGAGAGCTCAATAAATAAAATCTGGCATATTGAAACTTCATTACTTTACATCCACAGAGTATTTTGTGCATACTACTGAAAACAGCATAAAACAGGAGCTTGTGGTAATGTTTCTGTGGTAGCAGGGAAGCAGTAGTATGCTTTTAATATATTCTGACTATTTGTGCAGTGCTCCAGAGTTCAGCCCAGGGATCAGTGCAGGTTTTTATCCTTAGTCCTGCAGAGTTCTGCTTTGTGAGCTGGTTTATCTTCTCAGTAAGACACATGAGGGTATCATTTACAGCCCAATAAATTCATATTTCCCACATTTGGTGGCACACAGCCTTTGGGCTCCCAGTTAAGAACACAAAAGCATGAGGTGCTGTGCTATAACTCATGCTCTTTCACAGGTCATGGATTAATTACAAAGCACTAAAAATGTGAAATAGCAAAAATAATTACTGTAACAAACCAATGAAGTGAAATATGTTTTGCTGAAATTAAAAAAGTCACTGTCCAGGCTGAGAAATCCAAACATTAACCTGTGTGTGGGGACTAATTACAGTGTGAGGTATGTGATGGTAACGATGACTTCTGCTGTACTGCCCTGTTTCTGTGATCAAACCTTAGTTGTATGAGGAATACATCCTTATGTTTGCATAACACTTCCAACAGATTTATTTGTCTCTGTGAAAAACTGGAATTCCACACTGCTGTGGGATATTGGCCCAGTTGGATTGGACTTCAGCGGTCCCTGTGGGCCTCTTCCCTCTCAGGATATTCTAGGATTCTAGGATTTTATGATTCAGTTTACAGTGACAGACCTGGGAAGCAGCAGAGACTACACACAAAGTCACCTGTTGCGTGGGGAGAGGACCCAGTGGAAGGCAACAAAGATGATGAAGGGACTGAAGCATCTCTCTTATGAAGAAAGGCTGAGAGAGCTGGACCTGCTCAGTCTCGAGCGGGGACGACTGAGAGGGGACCTCATCAGTGTTTATCAGTATCTGGAGGGAGGTGTCAGGGGATGGACCAGGCTCTGCTCAGTGGCACCCAGCAATGGGATAAGAGGCAACGGGCAGAAACTGATGCACAGTGACTTCCACCTGAATATGAGGAAGAACTTTCCTGTGCAGGTGACCGTGGATGGGAACAGACTGCCCAAAGAGGGTGTGGAGTCCCCCTCACTGGAGATATCCCAGAACTCTCTGGATGCAATCCTGTGCCGTGTGCTCTGGGACAACCTTGCTTGAGCAGGGAGGCTGGGCTGGCTGACCTCCTGTAATCCCTTCCAACCTGACCCAGTGTGTGATTCTGTATCACCACTCCAGTACTCTCAGGGCTGACTCATCCTCTTCGGTTGTGTTCTTGACACGAGCCATGTGCTGTGAGATTTTTGGAAGCGAGCTCTGCAGTGATAGTGACCATGAGGCACTGTATGGGACCCATTCCCCAAGTCACTCGTAGCACAGGTCATCACTGTCACTGTAAGGCCACAGGAGGAGGTCCATGCAGAGAACTGCATCATCTACCTTGCAAGGACCTTCTCTTGCAGCGGCCACGTGGAGCTTGTGAATTGGTCAGTGCTGCCATCGCTATACTGCGAACATGAATGGGAAATATTCAGGTGTGTTGGAGATAGTGATGATTTCTATATGCAAATCATGAAATGCAGTTTCCTTCTATCTTTTAGTTCTTCTATTTGAAGGAGACGCCTGTGCGAATTGCTTTGTTCCACACCTCACACCCCTGCAAAAGGCTGGAGAGGTGGCAAAAGGGTGAATAGGGAAAATGCCTGTGTATGCAAAGGTAACACGAACACCCAGGCACCTGAAATGCTTTTATTTGGGATTTTTGGTGGTTTTGGTTTTTTGTTTGTTTGTTTGGTTGATTGGTTTGTTTTTTTGTTTATTTGTTTGTTTGGTTGGTTTTTGTCTGTGAAATATAGGCTTTAATACATCAGTCTCATGCATTTGACTTCTAAAATCAGTTTTTAGACTTCTGAAATTGGGACCTGTTGGAGCAACAAAACAGGATGCTTGGTGTCTCTTCTGCATCAATTGGATGTATAATAAATGTCATGAGGACAGCAGTTTCCATCGATAATGCAGTCAGGCAGAGTCAGATTTGCCTTGTTGAGAGGAGCTAATGTGTTTGGGGAAACAAAGCCACCAGCTGACAGGGCATTGGCAGTCTCCATCCAAGAGGTGTGTCCTGAAGAAACATAAATTGGATCTGTAACATGCAAACTGCGTCTTTAAAACCACACTTAGAAGTTCCTGTGGCATCAACCTGTTTGTTAAAACTACATTTGGAGCAATATCCCCCTTAATTCCCAGTAACAAATCCAAAACCTGCAGCACTGTGGAAACAGGCAGCTCTACCAAACTGTGGCCTTAGCTGGCAAAACACCAAGAGGAGAGAGATCCCCATTGTCTGGCCATCTGACAGACCAACTGCAGCAGTGCTTGGTAATTTTTAATACTGTTCTCACAGATATTAAACCTTTTTCCTTAGGATTTTTGTGTTCTAAAGGGTTACACATGATCCCAATTGTCAGGGCCCAGTTCATCTGCCACAGAAGGAACTTGTGCTTTTCCCTTGGTGTTACCTGGCTATAAAATGGCATCTGGGCATGGCAGCTACTCACTAATCTGTGAAACCAAGAATGAGAATTGTGTTTAATGGGCCTGTTCAGTAATGCCTGCAGTCAGGATTTCACAGTGTCTGGGGTTGCTGCTGATTGTGGGCTGCCATGCAGAGAACTGTGATTTGCAAAGGTGCCCAATTGTTATTAGGATTGACACTCGCTATTATTCCTGTTTGTAAGAATACATTTACAGTAAGAGCAGGTTTTAAAATGCTAATTAAGGAGAAAGCCGCAGAGTTTTGCCCTGCTCTTATTCTTCACCATCGAAGTTATAATAAGTTATAGCTACCAATTTCTATACCACGTCTCAGCACAGGAGCAGGTTCATGAGAAAGCAAGTGTTTGACAGCACTAATGCCCTGGTAAACTCCATGAGCACATTTCTGCTAAACCTGGGCTGAGGGGAGCAAAATTCAATGTTCTTCACACAGCCCTGTGTCTGGTTTCCATCCCTGCTCACATGCACCCTCTGAGTGCCTGCAACAGTGGGTCTTCACTGCAGAATAAATCCAGCTGTATGTTTGTGCTTAATGTCACTGTCCCTTACAGTCTGAGTGGACATGGGTTCGTTATGGAGAGAGTACATTGACTTATTCCCACCCATGCTAACCAGGACTCAGTGAAAGGAAAGTTTTTGCACATATTCCAGAGGCCTCAGGACTTTTATGGAGTCTCCACCTCAATCATATGTCCTTCCTGTGTTCATTCTGGCAGAAGTCTTAAACCTGGATCCTCTCTGAAGCTTCCAATAGAATATAACCATGGAGTATGAAAAACACCCTTTGGGGACCAAAGGTGCCTCTCCATATATCCTAGAATCTTAAAATGGTGTGGGTTGGAAGGGACCTTTTAATTCTAACCCACTCTTCCATGTCCAGAGACACCTGCTACTTGACCAGTTTCCTCAAAGCCCCATCTGGCCTGACCTTGAATATTTCCAGTGATGGGACATCCACAGCTTCTCTGGGAAAAAATTTACCAGTGTCTCGCCACCCTTACAGTAAAGAATTTTTTCCTAATATCTAATCTAAACCTACTCTCTTTCAGTTTAAAGCCATTAACTCCTGTCCTATCACTCCATGTCCTTGCCAAAAGTCTCTGGTTCTTTTTTAGCCCTTTTAGGTACTGGAAGGCTGCTAGAAGTGTGACCTTGTAGGAGGCAGCCCTGGTGCAGCTGTGTCCAGCTGTGTGTTCTCGGGGAGGTGCTGAAGGAGATGTCCAGGTGTAGTTGGCAGCATTTACTCAGAACTGCAGATTGTCCTTTAGGGTCATGTTAGAGGCTGGCACTTGCCCTTGCACAGATAACAAGAAATTTCATGCTTAGGATTATCAGATTTCCAGCTACTCTGCAGAAACAGCTGTCAGCAAATCTGTGACAGCAGATGCTGGGATGTTATTCAGTGTGCTGTGCGCTAATCTGCTGCTCTGCCCTCCCCAATTACAGTTGTTTTTTGCTATCACAGGAGGAAGCTTGGACAAATACTGCAATAAGAATGTGCATCAAAGTAGTCTGGGTCCTTCCAGAGTGAGGAGCTGTAGGCAGATACTCATTTTTCCAGTCAATTGACTTTATTTAAAGAGTTCTGTCAAGACAATCCACGCTTTGCTTTCTCACTACTCCATGGGCATTGTCAGGGTGGATTGCCTCAAAAGAATAGGAAAGAAACCTGTGGGGACAGAGATTGTTTAGAGGTGACAGCAAAAGGAACACACAGCCTGAACTGCACTCTAGTGATCTCCAGCTACCTAGGCCTCCAGTTTGCAGGGAAATTGGTGTAAACTGTGGCATAACTTGCAAATACCATCTTTTTGTATGTGAGACGTGCATTATGTCTTTGGGTATATGTGAAAGGATCTGCCAGCCAATCCACAGGGCTAGCTGCTAGCGAAATCCTTTGACATCTCAGCTGGAATTTTAGATACAGCAACTGAATGCTCAGCCACTAAAACTCAGACTCAGAAGAACCACTTAATGTAGTCCAGTTTTGTGTGCCTTTCTCAGCAGCGATGCTGGTTTGAGCAGATCTCCCATTTCAGGCTTTGAAAGTTAAAAAGTCACTGTTTGTAAGAGCATCTTCTCTCTTTCATATCTGGAAATATACAGAGCTGGTCTTGCTAAGAGAAACTCACTGGTGGGTCACCAACGCCCCCTTGCCCTTTGGTTCTCTGTTAGATGATTGTAAATCCTGACTGAAATCGTACATGACAAACCCAACACAATTTCTGCTTGCTGACCTGCTTGCTTGACCACATCATTGGACAGTCTGAATTTGAGAACAAACCACCTTAGAAACCTCAGATTATTTTTTATGTCTGCATTTTTTGAATAAAAGCCAAAATGAGCAGAAAGAAAAGTAGTTATGGATTGTTACTGAAATTAATGTCCTGTATTGTGGGAAACCCAGCCGTTAGAGTACTGACATAACAGATGCGAAATCAGAAGCAAAAATGAAGCTGGTTCCTGGATTTTCTCTGTCCAGTAAATACTTTTAGAAAAAGTTGCCCGACACCTGGCCTGTAATGTCCGTGTCTTCCTCAGAGCTGGTCATGCAAGGCCACAGTGAATGGAAAGAAGATATTTAAGACCAATGTTCATGTAGTCTATTTTAGAATGAGATGAGTGATGTCTTAAAAATGTTTCTGTGCCTGTAGACAGTCAAGGTTACTTGCTTAGATACAAAATTCACACTGCTGATCTTTTTGGTAAGAAAAATCCTGTTTGTGGTGATGATGTAACTGGGTTTAGAAAAATACTGTAGCAAAACACAAAACAGAGAAGGAAAGGTTGTGTTTATATTGCACTGCATTTTGTGGTCAGTTATTATTAAAGGCAAATGCACATTTTGAAAAGCAACTCAGGTCTCTCAAAAGAATCATCTGTGTGAGCTGACAGGAAAAGTTTACAAAGCAGCATTTCATCATGTTTTCATTGTGTCTGGTGAGAATGCTGTGCAAACTCACTCTTTGCCTTGATCTGGAAACCTGCCCCTGGAGAGGAAGAGGAGGAAGCAAGACACAATAACTATGGTTTCTGAGAAACTTTGCAAGGAAATTAAACAATAACAGAGTAGAGGATCGACAATTCCAGGTAAACAAAATGTCAATATGTTGATTTGACACGTATGGGAATTTTCATCTGTATGTTATTAAACTCCCACAGCTAATGCTGTGATTTGTTTTCTCCTTTCAAAACAAGTTAAAGATTAGCTGTTGTGTCTGTGGAAGGGATTGATCAGAATTCCCACATTAAATATAAAAAAAATATGATTCTCATGGTGACATTCTGTATAGAAAGTTCATTTCTTTTCAATTTCCATGTGCAAATATACCAGCATGTTTTTTTTGTTTCAGCAACACCTGGGATAAGTCTATACCACACAGCAAAGATGTTGGCTACCCCAAAATTAACTCCTTTGCTTGTTGGAGTAACTACTGCACTTCTGCTGACTCTTGCAGTTTTTTCCCACATTCACATCTTCCTTGATTCAAAAAGTTTTCAGCTCCAGCAGAAAACAAAAATCTATAACTTCAGCTTCTATCCCCTTCCTGCTTTGTGATCATTGTGGCCAAAATGGTGATTCCCTGCTTGGTTTCTACCCTGATAGAATTTAGGTCTAGAAAAATAGTTTTGCTGAGGCCATAACAGATGTTGCTCTGCTGCGGCATGGTTGTCGTGGTCCTGACCACCTCCTGTTTCAGAGATGGGCATCGAGTTGCAATCCCATCTCTCTAAGATAAGCTGTGAACCTGCAACAAATGACCATCACAGCCCATGAATGCACAGAGTGCTCATAAAATCAGAGCTGGAATTTGTAAATTGGCCATAGGTGGTCCCCAGACTGTTGCAATGTGCTCGTCTGTCTGACATCATGGATATACTCCTTAAAGCTCTCCCTCTCCCTTGGCCAGACAATCACTTCTTCCAGGATCCACAGAGCAGCACTTACACTGAATTTTGTTCTATTTCATTCTGCTAAGATCACTCAATGCTCTCTCTTGCACAGAATACAAGATTACCCTGAAGAATAAAATAAAGGCATTAATTGACATTTTAATTAATTGAAAGTTTTAATTAATATTCACCAGGATGACAAGTGTTCTGGAATGCAAAACAGGAGTAATTGCTGAGGAAAATGGGGAAAGGCCCTGTAGTTTTTGTTCAGGTTAAATGAAGACCTTGTAGCTGAATATATATCAGGTATCTGCTGACTCCATTCAATGCCCCTAGTTTCTCTCATTTTGAAACAGCACAGATAGATCTTTATTAACAACAGCAGGGGCTGTGAGCAGGGCTCAGGGATGGAGGACACTGAGTAGAAAGCATGATCCCTAACTTAACTCCATGTTTAAAAACCTTGGTTGAGCTCAGGCACGATGGAGAGAGAGGTCAGGGGATGGACATGGCAGGTGCCATCACCTTCTCCCACTTTTTGCAGCCTGTCTTCTCCCATGAGCTGAAGCTGTTCCATGTAGGAACACACTGGAGACCTGTAGCCTATCGATGGCTCTGCAGGATCTGAGGCTGTTGTAAAATGTTGCATGGATGTGCTGTGTTTTTTTTGCATAGTGGGGATCCCTTTCCTGAATTGCTATAAAAACTGCCCTGTAATTTTCTCCCAGGTGTGAACTATAGCCTATGACAAACCTGTGAGAGATGGGCTCCTTTTACTCACTGGTGGTAAAGAGGGGGGAGTGGAAATTATTCCTCTATATAATTTAATATTCACTCTGTAATGCAGTTTTTATGCTAACAATACACTCCTGATTGCAAGGGATTTCGTGCCTACAGGCTGTGACCCTAAAGGATGGCACAGGGATGTACTACAGGAAGGATCAAGTGTTTGATGAAAGCAAAAGAAACCATTCTTTTTTTTTTTTTTTTTCACCCAGTGTTTAAGCAGCTGTAGATCTTCCTGGAAAGAGATGAACTAAGAGCAGTGAAGAGTTCCCTGTTCTGCCTTTGCAGTATAAATATCTGTGTCTTTTGCAGAAATAACTACTGAAATGGAGTATTCCCCAAAATTATCTTATTGCCAAGAAACAGTTCTTAGCTCATTTGACTTCACAGTAGATTTGAAAGCATGAAGATGGAAAAGACTTTGCATTCCTTGGCTGTTCTCTGAAACAGAAATTTCCCTTCCTCAATGGAAGGCATGATCACACAACACAGTCAAGCTGACCCAATTATTACTTTTCACTAAAAAGAGAGCTCTCCCTTCTTCCTCTCACTTCCTTTCCTCCTCATGCTGACCTGCACTCCAGCAGCAGACCTGGTCTGCCAGCCTGACCCTTGCATGAGTCACCACAACTTTTTTGCTGCATTAATTTTCTGCGAGGTTGATGAGTTCACTCAGTCCAGCAAGGACCAGGAAAGCCACCCCAGTCTCAAAGAAGTAGGAACACACAGCTGGGAGAATGGGAGAAAGAAAGCAGGTAGGCTGCAGGGACAAGGACTGACCTCTCTCAATCCAGTGACCACTAGAACCAGACTGTGATACTGCAACATTTTGTCTGCAAAAACTCTCCTGGGCTACCAATGATCTGTTGCAGCACCAAAGCTGCAGTCCTGGAAGAGGCTGAACTGGCTGCTTTGGAGAGCATTGTGCAGTCATGCTTTTTCACTGATGGTGGTGATCGCTTCCAAGATGCCTGTGAATTGTCCCAGTCCTCTGGTGACCTCCAGGGGATAAGAACCCTAGGGACCATTCTTGCGCGTCTCTGCTGTTGATTGTGTGATGTTACAGTGGAGGAGGAATAGATGGAGTGGGACTTCTCTCTCCATCTAGCAGCTAAGCTGTAGGTTATTGTTGTGGTGTGTTCGGTGTGTCAACACCCAGAGAGCCACACACGCAAGCAGGCCCAATGGTAGGATGTGGCAGAAGGCCAGGAACATCAAGATCATGGTGAGGGCCCAGAAGCCCTTGTGTGAATATGTAGGTCTATCCCCAACCATTGGCTCCTGCTCTCTCCTCCCTTCCTCCCCCGTTTATGGTTACGTTCTAGAAAGTTCTTTGTTCTCCGATACCCCATGGGCTCCCGGTTATCCTTCCCTGCCTACCTTGTACCCCATTGGTTAATTATATATCTCCCTGCCTATGTACCACCCCTTTGCCCCATAATGATTGGTTCTCTGCCGTTTACCCCTCCCATTCTGTTGCGGTATAAAACCCCTTGTCAACCCTCGCTCTTTGCGCTCCTCCCCAGTAAACCTGTTCTGTTCACCCTGCAAAGAGCCCCTCCTGGATCTCTTCGTCTCCTCCTGGATCTCTTTGTCTCCTCCTGGATCTCTTAGTCTCCTCCTGGATCTCTTCGTCTCCTCCTGCGCCTTTACCATCGGTGGGCTGGACGAGCCCTTTCGTGATCCTGCCAGCCCTCCCACTACACGAACAGCTCCACCAGCTTCTCCCATGCGGAGAGAAGGGCCGGCCGCCGACCACCAGAGCTGGCCGTTGAGGTGGTCACTAAGGCGCACCGTGTCAGGTTATGCTCTGAGAAAAAGAAGACTTCTCGGCTCCTACACTGGGAGGAAAAGATGAAGCTGAAATCACTGAGGAAGTGACAAGGAAAACAGTCACCAAACCTGATCTTTTGGTCACTACAGCACTCCAGAAATAAAGAAAACCAACTGACTTCAGGATGAAAATGCAGTTCTCTCTGTGCATGAGCTATGCAAAATCATGCCCTAAATAGCAAAAGAATTTACTGTAACCCCATCTTTGCCAATTAAGCGTCTTCTGTTTCTAAATGGAAAGAAACTTCAATGTTAATTTTAAAATACTGCTGGCATTTATCATAGTAATTACTTTAGCCATGTAAAACTCCAGACACCATAAATACTGTTGATACTATAGATTAAATGCTCCCAAGGCACATGTTACTGATGCTACAAAATGCACATGGAGACAAGGATATTCTCCAAGCTCAGCATTTGTTGGGCTCACGCAAAGCCATTTGAGCACAGAGTTGCCTCATCAGATTTCTGAAAATGACTGATGGTCCTTGTCAAAAGCCATCTATCTTTATCAGTCACTGTATTTTGGAGGAGCACACCTGGGCAAACACACTCACGAGCTCTGATATGAACACATGCTTCACTGCAATTACGTTTTCCAATCAGTAACTTTTAAAGATAGAAAAAGTTTATTTCAGGGACACTGAATTGCCATGATCTTCACCTTTCCAAATTCTCAGACTCTGAAAATCAGATCTCTTTGATCTCTTACAGATATTACATATCTGTGGGTATATAACCTGTAAATGAATCATTCCAAATTACAAATCAGCTTAGAAAATGTCAATCCTCATCTACTTCTGTGGACCTCTGCACCCAAAAGCAATGAATGGTGTCTGTGTAGGTAGGAAAAAAGAGAGTAACGCCTGTCTACACTTCTCTAGTAGACAGGCTTGGAAAGCTGGAGAGGGCAAGAATTTAGGGATATCAGCAATCAGCTGGAATCTGGTATTATATCAAACTGTGAGGTACTTGAAACCAGAATTTGTCCAAGTTTACACAGGTAAAGTACGACGATTTTTGCAATAATCTGATGTCAATATTATCTATAATACTACTGATTATAGGCACACCTGACAGGGAAAGATATGCTGCCTTTCTGTGAACATTACTGAAGAGTAATGTCTCCAAAGAAGTGAAAGAGGTTTCTGTTAATTTGGTTCTGGTCTCTCCCTGCAGACAACCTGCCCCTTCACCTGGTGATGGCACTGACAAAGGGGTTTTGGGGTTATGCTTTCAGCAGGTTTTCATGCTGGCAGGAGGAGGCTGAGTAGGGTCTGCATGCAGCAGGAGCTGGCTGAGCCCTTGGAAGCAGCAAGATACATGCACAGTGATGTGTATTGAGTAAAAGACACATTTATCACTCCATTGCTTTTTATTAATAGGAGGAAAGATACTAAAAAATAACTCAACCCCAAGACACAGAATGGAGATAAAGCTGTTTTATAGCATCTGAAAGCATGTGGAAAAATTGTTGCGTAGCTGAAACTTATTTGGCACTAGGGAAAATATTTGTTGAGCTGCCAGTAAAACTGTAGAAAAGGAAATGCTTATAAGAAAATGTCCAAACAAGCACTGAGTTTCCTTCCCATGAAAATCAAAGTCAAATACAGCATTCAAAATCATTAGAAACACGTGAAAAATGAGCTCATATTGTCACTGGGAGTGACGCAGACAACAGTTGGAAATACAAAGTGTTTGTAAGGACTCAAAAGCTTCCTACCACCAATGGAACTGCCTAGGATTTCTTTCTTGAGCATTCTGACTGGCATAGCTTGGGCAGAGTTCCCAAAATTCAGCTTGTGTGGCCTGAAGGGTTAGCTCTGCCTGCACTACTGTCGCCCTTGCTCATGTTTAACTCAAGGGGAGATTTCCTTGCCTGTCACCTTCCATCCAGGAGATGTGGCGGCATGCTCTGGCACAAACTTGGCCAGCTGCTGCAAGGCAGGGCATTGAAAGACTGTATGGCTAATCTGTCTGCTTTAAAGGATACATCTTCTGCTGAAGAAAACTGCATCCAATTTTCTTTCATATGGAAGCATTGGCTTAACGTTAGTATTTTGTGTCCTGTGGCCACAGTGGCTCTGTCCTAAATATAACATACAAGTGTAGTTGCTTAAACACTTGATATAGAAAACATTCAGTGGCAGTAAGAAATCCCAGGCAGTCAGCACACTAGAAAGTTTAGTGTTGCAGGCTCCTTTTGATTTTCACTGGATTTACATTTGGGTTTTTTCAGATGACAAGCTGACTTCAGGAACAGAAAAAAGTCCTGTATATTTTGGCATTATTTACAACCTGCTTTTACTGTGTATTGCACTTCATACAAGAGAAATAAGGGTTTTCTTTGTTGTTTTCAAAGCAAAATATGAATTTTGCTCTGTTTCTGTTTGCTCTAAGAGGGTTCTGTGATCATCTTTTGCAGCCAGTGTGTTGCTGGTTTTTTAAGAACTTGTGGTCATTATGGAAGATAAATGACAGTCCTTGGAGCCCATGGCTGAAGCACACATTAGTCACTAGCAAATGATGTATAAAAAATATTCAGCTTGCAGAAAGATAATGGTGGTTCCTATTTGAAAATGCAGAAAAATGCACATATCTGGAGCACAAAAGTGTCTCATCAATATCTCTGTGGGTAGAAAACTAACCTGTCAAGAAGAAAATGTTGAAGAGATGAGGATATTTATGCACTTGCAGCACTGATCATAATGATCTAAAGGGCTATTAAAACAAACTTAAAACATTAGATGCTGTAAGTAGACCACTTAATTGTTTTTTCCATGCAACCTTGAAATGCTCTAAAAAAATTCAGTAAGGAATTGCTCATTCCACATCTTTGACCTCCAGTGATCCTGCCATTCTCCATTTCATTGTTATCCGTAAATGTAATAGCCATTCCTGATGTGACCTTTTACTAACAGCCAAGTCCTTCACCCCCTCCAGTGCTGGAGCTGAGGACTGGGACTGGCAGGGAGGGAAGCCCAGATGTCAGAAGCCTGTCTGGGTGACTCTGGCCCCTGGCCAGGGCTGGAGCAGCACCCACAATGCAGGACTGTGGTGGCCTCATGGCTGCACTGTTCTCTGTCCCTCTTCCCCCAGATGGCAACTCCCGGATGAGACATCAGCGCTGCGTTACACAGAAAATCTCATTGCTCATTGCCCAGAGGAGGGCAATTCTACCTTTTCCCCTGGTGGGGAAATTGGGTGCAGTTATCCCACAGCAGGGCTCCTGCCCCCAGACCAGGGTTGGCACCAGGCTTTGTTGAGTGAGTCACATTGCAGGGCCAGGCTGTTGTGTGGTGGAAGAGGCCGCTGCCTTCCAAGAGAGGGGAATCCACTTTTAGCCAGTGGCTTAAGCCCTTGTGGACCCAACTTTCTCACCTTCCACTCCTGTCTCTGTTAGCCAACCTAATGGGGAACCTTTTCTGTGTGGGCTACCAATAGGGCTGAACTGGCTTGCTGTTGTTGCTGTTGTTGCTGTTGCTGCTGCTGCTGCTGGCAAACCCAGAGTCTACTTGCTCCACTCATCTAAAAACCCCCAAATATTGATGTATATCTGTAAATTACCCAGCTTAATTTTCTGCTGGTTGTGTGAGATCAGCAAGAGATCCTCCATGGACCAGGGCAGTTCAGGCAGAAGGAGAATGGGAGGAAAGAAGTGATGGGGTGGACACTGCAGGACCCAGGTCAGTGAACCATTAAAGCAGCATATCTGTGCCTTTCAACTATCATTTACCCGCTTGGAGGGCTGGGACTCAGATCTAGAAGGAAAAGCCAGTTGATCAGGTTAATTTTAATTTTCCTTTTCATTAGTAACTACAAAATCTGCAGAAACAGAGAAAAGTGGCAATAAAACCTTCTTCACAGGAGGCTTTTCTGCATGTGCAATGCTCTCTTGTCACTCTGTGCCTCTACTGACTGATCTCAGAGATAAATATTCACATTTAGTTCCTTCCTGGCACTCTATGCTGTGAAAGGGGTGATGCGACACCACAACCTGAAGAATTATATATTCCTCCTTTTACAGGAAAGGCCTGTAAGGTGCAAAAAAAAAATTGTTCTGTGGCTCTGGACATCAGTAAATGATGTATGTCAGTCAGTCAGATGCTGCCCACCTGCTCAAAACAGGACCTGGGGTCTTCAGCTGCTCTCAGCTACGCTTGAACAGTCTGTCACAGCTGTCCTGTTGCAGCAGAGATAACAGTGACTGCTTCTCTTCATCCTTTAAAGCTGTAAAGTCTCTTAGAGCTTTGAAATTTTGAACTTCAGTCCTTTTTCCAACTTTTATAACCCATGAAAATCAGGAGATATTTTGCATGACGAGAGGCCTGGAGAATTCACCTGCCCTCTGCCAAACCTGATCTGTGTGGTCTGCACTTGCGGAGGTTGAAGCTTTAACTCCCTCAGCATAACAGAAAGAAGCTCTCTGGCGCTTGCACACCAAAACAACAAATTGAACCTGTCCACCCTCTGACCTGTTCAGCTCTGCTGTAATGAGAAGCAGTCAAATTCAGCATGCCGCAACTTTATTATCAGAAAAGAGAAAGAAATCTCTTTAGCAACATGTTATTTACTTCAGAAATAACCTTGAGTTGTCAGCTGGAGAGAAATATGCTCCCTTTCTGTATCCACTTCACATTTCCCTGGCTTCCAAGGTTCAAATCTGAGGCAGTTTCTGCTGCTGTGGGAGGAACAATAGCATGTTCTGAGTGCCTGGTAAAGGTATTTACAGGTGTACATTTAGAGTCGAAGAAAATGCTGTAACATTATGTTTTCTAGACACAAAGAACAGCTCTGTGTTTTCAGCTAAAATGTTTTTTATTTGAAATGAAGACAGCACCATAAAAAGTACAAAATCTAACTCACACTGAGGCAACTTGCTGAGCATTTTTCTTATGAACCCTGCTGCAGGAACAATAGCAGCAAAATTGTTTCTTTGCCAGGAGTACAGGAAGAGTGCTCAGTGCCTTAGGAACTCAGTCCCCTCTTAGCAAAGGTAGTTACCTCATAGCTGCTTATTAGAGCAGACTGGAATGGGGTACTTGCTTTCATTCATGACATTTCTATTCTGAAACAGTGGGTAACAAAGACCCTCAAGTTTTCACTGAAAATGGGCAAGGTGGGAAGCCTTCTGGAAATGTCATCCTCTTGTCCGTATCTCTTCCCCTCCTCTGTCTCCCGACTGCCACACTGCTGGGGTATCTGGGGTGGAAACAAGCTTCGAGGCTGTCTTACTTTGCATGAAAGGTTTTATATTTGTGCCCTGCATCCTATAGAGTGAGGAAGATTTGTACAATGAAAAGGTGAGTAGAAAAGCAACTAAATAGACTGGAACTGGCCTGGATAACCTTATATAAAACAAACAAAAGCCCCAGATGTGTCAATTTGGAATATTTTAAATTTAATACATCCTTGTGGCTTGAGTAATGTGGTCTCTTCCACAAGCAGTTGACTGTGGAGATTAAAAAACTTGTAAAACACAAAGCTCAGCCAACAGAAATAATCACTGAAATAGTTTTAAATGATCTATATGTGGGGCTGAAGTGCAGCTATGTACTGTTATGGGGAAAATAAAAACACAATGAGGCAGGATGCTAAGGGAAATCTAGTATAGTTTTATAGTTTCTGTCTATGGCCAATATGAGTTTTATGAGGCAAATTTTCTATTGCACATCTCAGCGAGTTGGTCCTTAGCCATTGACAGTCCTTGTAGCTTCTGTTTTTTTCTCTCTTTTCACTTTATTCCCCTCTAAGGAAGAGAAAAAGTGACCTCTGAAAAGCTGAGTTGAGAAGACAACATTTGGGATGCTGGGAGGCAGCCTTGTGGTGGAGTTGGTTTGATGGCCAAGGAAATATACTGGGAAAAGATGCTTTACTGAGGCTTGTGGCCCTTTCCAGTCATAGTGAATCTCTCCTGGAAGGGCTTGGAAGAGAAGAACAAACTGTGCCCTAAAGGAACTATATGGGACCCTGCCCAACCTTCACTAGGTACACTGGGGAAAAGTCAAAGTTTCTGAGCTTAGGCAAACACCTTCTAGCCTATGATAATTGCCTGGAAATGTAAAGGTTACAAGACTGACAGTGGCTTTTGGAAAAGAATGTCCTCTAAAATACTAAAAATTGAGACTAGTTAAAGCTACACCATCCTTTGGGAATGGGTCATTTGTATGTTTGTTCCAAGACTAAATTTGGATTTTGGTGGATGTTTGCCAGCAGTGATGAGTATGTTATATATTTGTTTTAAAACATCTCCAGGATTACAGCTTAGGAATGGAAATGGAGAAAAGAGGCAGACTTTACTGGAATAAATAAAACCTTGCAGTCTAATGTGTCATTTGAATAAATTATATTAATTACATAATGTCTTAGAATTTTTTGTGCTGGGTTTTGACAGGGTTGGCCTCCAAATTATAACTTACACTGAGAAGTTATCACTAGATTGAAGACCCTGAGTCACATCAGCAAAGCAGCACTACCGGCATCACATTTTTGTTAATTTCTGTTGCAAAGTCAAACAAAGCAGTAAAATTGCAGCATGGCAGGGGAAAGAAAGGCAATGGGAATAGCCTCTGCAGTACTCACACTGTCCATTTAAAAAAATACCATCAGGAGGTGGGAGGTGTTCACCATGCCAGGTAACTCTTCTCCCAGTGGTCAGGAATTAACACAACAGCAAAGAAATGCAGGGTGTTTTCATTCATTCAAACAGCTTCTCACTCAATGCTCTCAGCTTTCAGGCATCCCATTCCTCCCTCCTCAGAGGCAGCATGGACTCTCCTGTGGGGTAGGTAATCCCACTGATGGCTGGGCATCTGACACCTCCCTCACAATGCCTGGATCACTGGAACACTTTAGGTCCTTCTCTTGATTTCTTTAAAAAAAGAGTATAGACAAACTCAATTCCTGAATCACTTTAGAAGAACAAGAAAGAAGGTGAGGCTGCTTTGGTTTGAAGCTGCTTTCCTGGTGCACTGAGGGGGCAGATGGCAATTCATGCAGGGAGAGCATCCCTTACCCATGTAGCTCTCAGAGAGCAAAGAGAGACTGAATTAGAGAATCCTAATTGCAAAGTGTCATGAAATATCCACTGAGGTGGACCTGTTTTATGCTTGCCATGTCTTAAGATGTTCCTGCCTCCATACTGGCAGCAAAGGAATGATGATGCTGAGAGCTGGCACATGCTGGGAGACTGGCAGCCAGCTCTGGGAGTGGAGCTGGCAGCATCCCCTGTGATCCAGGGTGATGAGAGTGGAGGCCTTGTCATGGGATAATAAAATATTCACGTTTTTGAGAGATGTATTTCCCTCACACTTGGGCACTGCAGGCCAGAGCTTGTTCTCAGTGGCTGAGGCACAAATCCCAAATAGCTGCTTTGCCTGTGAATGTGCGTATGAGATTCTTTTTGCACCATTGTCAGAGGCATCGGGGAATCTGATGCCTTCTACAAACTGTTTGGAAGCTGTTGGTTCAGAAGAAGACTAGCATTGCCAGGCTTTAGGGATTGCTATTTATACATGTATTTTAAACAGCAGTTGTTCTTGGAAAATCTGATTTAAAAATAGCAGTATGCTTTTGTATTCCTCTGATTGCCAGATGAGATGCTATGTGTTCCCAAGGATTTGTTTGGGTTTATTCCTCTCTAAGTGCCAACACTAGAAATTCAATCTCGGTTCTGAAAGCAAACAACATCCTTGTCTTCTCACATATCCTCATCAGTAATAAAAACCTGAAGATCAAAGCATGCCCTTGGTGACACCTCTACAACCTCTTTATTTGCCAGTGATCAGCCCTCAACCAGAATCCTGTCAGCACTTCTGTCCTGGGTGCCTGAGAGGGCTGGACCCAGATTGCTCTTTGTATTGCATCTTCCTTGACAGCAAAAGAAAACCAAGCATAAGACAATTTCAAAATGACAGGGGTGGGGATGTGATTACATGTGGTATTACCTCGCTGTTACTAGATGTAATATTATATCAGTGTTTTTCACCTGCTGGGAGGGTGCTGATTTTGTCTCTAGGGACAAATTTTGCATTTCATTGCACCTGGACTGACAAATGCCAAAGTTTGTCTTTTAAACCCAGGGAGTAGAGGAAACTAACTCTGAAACCTCTAATCCATGGCTTTAAACCAGAGGAATTTAAACTCCAGTGACACTCCCTCAGGCTGCAGCTTATTCTTTTTCCTCACACCCCTTTCCTGGCCCCAAAAAGACATCTCCCCACAGAAAACAGGCTAAGACACCCCATTACATAGACTGCTCAAGCAGGTCATGAGCATTTGAGACACGACATGCTCAAATTTACTAACTTATTGAAACAGGTCTTGTGGGCATTCAGGTCGTGCTTTCTGCTCTGGAGGTGGCAGAGGGGGTTTGCAGTGCCCTGTGGCTCTGATCCATGCTTGGAGAACCTTGCAGCTCGCAGGGACACCCATGCTGTGCTGGCTGCAGGTTCCAGCCCTCATCTCGCTGGCACCAAAGCTGTGCCCAGCCTTGGATGTAAATTTAATCTTGTTGGGAGCTAATGGAGTGAGGAATTTGACACACCTTTTCCTTCTCTGTAGATGGGAGCCATATGGCTCCCGACTCTTACAACGTTCCTCAATCTGAAGATGAATGAGTATTAACATATGTTCCCTGGGGTAATTAAAAATGCGATCGTAAACAGAGTCTGGCTCACTGAAGGCAGAATGTTGTTATCAGGGGAAAGCGGAAGTCAAGCCAGTGCTTAAGAGGTGAGCATCTACCTGGGGTCCCAGGTGCAGGTGACAGTGCAGCAGTTTGCATTCAGCTTCGGTAATGAGGACACTGGGAAGAAGGAGACGTGTTTGACACAAAACACATTAGCTTAAAGCACTCTCAAGGAAATTTGAATTAAAACATTTCAAGGGGGTGGTATGGACAGAAGTGGCTGCTGCAGCTTAGCTTGGTGAGGCAACTCAGTGAGCCAGAGGAACTCAGTCATGTGCCCAAGCCCTAAGAAATTCCAGTTGCTGAACTAGAGCTAAAGTCGAGGGATGTTTGAGAATTTCCCTGGAAAGCACCTGAGGACTGGATAGCTCTGGAGACAGAGAAGCAATCTCTAAAGCTGGGGGAAGAGGTTTTATTCATCCCTTAAAAGAGCTGGATTCCACAGCCTCGTGCTACCAGCAGTAGAGAGACACAATATTTCCTCAGGGAAATCCAAGTTAGCCATGGTGAAAAGCTCTGTGAAAAAGGGGGAAGTTTCCTGTTTCCTGTTTCCCATCTTTCCTGAGAGGAAGAAATGACTGTGTGTGTGTGAGAAATCAAAGTGGTTAATGGCTTAAACATTGTTAAGATCATTGGAGGGGTTCAGAGCAGAGGACAGATTTTAGGAAACTAAACTATGAAAGGCTGAACCCCAAGGAGAGGTTTGGCAGTGCTGGATTAATGATTTGACTTCATGAATTTAGAGGTCTTTTCCAACCTAAACTGTTCTATGATTCTGTGAAGCTGGTGGGAAAACTAATAATATCAAATGTAGGATAACTTCGCCTCAGGAATTACAACATTAATTAGGGTATAGGGTATTTTAAAGGTTTCAACATGAAAATTTCCAGTTGATGTTCATGAATATTAAAAAGGGGATGTTCTTAAAGTGATTCAAGGCTCTTCTTGCTTATGACTGGGAAATTATAGACAAAGTGTGTTGACTTCTTCAAATTAATATATATAAATAGGGAAAAAAAACAGAAAGAAAGAAATAAGCTATTAAAATCAAGTCAACATCATTAAAATCCCCCCATGATCAAACATATCCCTTTGAATTCCATGTTTGGTCTGATGGCATCAGCTACTTCAAGTTGTTTTCTATTTTAGAGAGCAGACATTTTTATTTAAATGACTTTTGTAGAGAATTTCCAAATGTATCATAGGTCAAAAGGCAAGCAGAATAAAAGACAAATTTGATATAAATAATTTATTGCAAATACTTTGCTTAGTGAATGATGAACCAGAATAACAGAACAGATTTAGATCTTCTGCCCCTCTAGGTCATGATATATTACTGCCTGCAGGTCCTTTCCCATTCTTCACCCAGTCATGTCTCCATAAAATGTCTTGGGGAAAAAAGTGAGTAATATCCCAAGTCCTGTTGTCCAGGGACTGTCAAATGGATGGAGAAAAAAATGCATCAAATGTAAATGTAAACTCCACACTGCAATGTAATGCTAGGGCATAATTTGCATAAATATTGTTTGCAAAGAGCAATTAGCACTTCATTTACATTCAGTGAAGTAGCAATTTGCACATTTTCAAGAAACAATTTCTTTACCCATATGTGCAAATTTTGTGCACTGCAATTGACACGCTAATAAAAAGATGTTAATAGACCAATTTTTTTTTATTTTATATCACAGTGTTCTGAAATATTGATTCACTCTCCTGAAATATTGATTCGGGTGGGCTATTTGTAAAAACAGAAAAATGCAGATTTGAATTTTTAAAACTTGCCTCCTAAAAAAAAATCAGAATTAATTTCAGATGTCTGCAGTCTTCATGCTCTTTAAGCGGTATTTTAATGGGTATTTTTGTCAGAGAAATATAATAAGCATTATTAAAAAGCATTAGCAAATTCAGTCTTCTAATCTGCAATAACAATGAGTATATTTGCATATTGCAGTATGGAAATAATACAGTCCATTTCCTAATGTCAATATCACACTCAATTCTCCATCAAATGTTAATAAAAATATTTCACATTTATATAGCGTTTTCTCCAGAATGAAGACACTTCCTAATTAAGAGACAAATTTCCTACTTACAGCAAGTACAGAGAATTTTTACAAACAACAAAAATTAACTTGGGGAGTTGGACAGGAAAAGAACAGCACAGTGAGTTCAGGTGGCTGTTGTCAGTGGACATTTCTGGCCTTTGCAGCAGGAGAAATTGATGTTAAGTGATTTATTTAGACCTCCTGCAGCTCTGTCACTAACAATTGCTCTGTTTGTTTAGTTTCCTTCACTGTTTTGTCACTTCTCCTGTGACATGCACATTTCGGGAGAGGTAGGGATCGCAGTTCCCACAGAGGACAGGTTGTACTCTGCTTGGTAGCTTTCTAAGGAGAGAAACCTTTTGGGCCAAGATTACTGATATTTGGAACATTGCATTTTTCTGTTCTCAATCTGAGTTTCCTGGAAGGGGTTATTTTTGGAGGCTGTTCAGTTGCCCATTGTGGAAGGATAAGCATTAGGACACAGCAGCAAAGGATGCAGATATTTATGAATCTCTCTGCCAAGCAGGCTGGACACAGGCTGCCTCGGCTCTGCAAGCCATGTAACAACATGTCCTGGCTAGTAGGTCCTAGCAGGAGACTCTCAAATGGAAATATTTGCTAAATTTCCCCTAGTTATGGCAAGTTCAGAGAGCAGGCAGTCAAATGCTGAAAATTTTGCCTCTTTCTGTTTAGAGGCAGTGCAAGTGACATATCCAAACATCACAGGGCACCTCTGAAAACCTTCCTCATACTGTGCATTTTAATAAAAGGCATTATTTATCAATTTTTGAACAATCACAAAGAAAATGAATGCCAAATATGACAACAAACAGCAAAGCCCTCACTAAATCCCAGTTTTACATGCTTATTAAAGTAATTGTTACAATAATGATCTTGTATTCCTTGCCTTTTCATCTCTGTCACAAGAGAAGGTATCATTATGGTTGCACCCAGGAGTGTGACATTCAGATCTATTTTGATGTCTCATTATTGTTGGTGTTGTCTTCTTACTTCGCAAATCACATATTTATATTTCATCTCTTATGTCAGGTATTCAAAGCCCTGCTTTGATCAGTGTAAATTGCATGTGCCCCTTGCATAAGGTGGGACCTCTGTTTGAATCTACAAAGTAGTTAATTTTGAGATCTCATGGGAATCTCTGAGATAATCATCATTGGTTTACTCTATTTTTATTTAACCCTTTTTTTTCTTCTTTTTCTGGTTTTTCTTCTTTTGCTTCTTCCTCTTCTACCATGAGAAACCTTTTTCTTCTTTCTCTTACTTTTTTTCCTAGCATCCTGCAGAATCTCTGGGGCCTTTGGCAATATTGACCCCTAATACAGCTATGTCTCAGTCATGCAGTAACTTCTGGGGTGCTCAGGATTTACCCAAGCAGTGGGTGTTTTCCTCCTTGTACAGACCTTTGAACTAAAAGTCCACCACATCATTTTGTACATTACAGACAAATAATACCCTAATGAGAAGGGGAATAAATATCTGAACCTTTAATGTTTCTATAGGCTCAGTGGGACCACATTTTGCAAACGCCTAGTAACATTACAAGAGAGGCTAATGACAAGAAAGCACTAATGACACGAGATATTTAGGAGTCCTCTGACCTTCAGAAAACCCATGGGTTTATTGTTTGCAAAGCAAATAGATCTATCAGATTTTCTGTTGACTAACAGCAGCTAAATCCAGTGATAGCAACTGATCCATGTGCAGCATCCATGAGCAGGAAAAGCTGTGGCCAGCCCATGTGGGTTAGCTGGCAGGTACTTTGGGCTGGCTTGGGCTGAAATATGGACACTGATCTCTGCAAAACCACCTGGATTATGTGGTTTCATCTGTTGAGTGGCAAACTACACCAAGCCAGGAATATGCTGATCTGGGGCTCTTTAAAAAAAAAAAAGTTTCCCCTTCTTTCTCAGTAACCTGGAGAGATGATGTACCAGGTCAGACCTCCTTCTGGCTAAAATTAGGTGGATACTAGCACCTTCAGCTGAGAAGGTGAGCTGAGGAACATCTGTCTCTATCTCACATATGAGCAACGTGACTAATGAAGCCACAATACAAGACAGAGCTGTTTGAGGGCCATAGTCATCTAATTTCCCACTGAGTCTTTGTATTTTGTGGTTTTCTGGAGCTTGCTCTCAGCTTTCACAGCTACCTGCCCAATGTGCATTTTGGTGGCAGGACTTTGACAGTCTTTAGGATGCTGAATGGGGGCTGTGACATGATTGTGTGATAAAGAAGCCACAAGACCCTTGTACTTTACCTTTTATCTATGGCTCCACAATCAGTTTAAGTCTAGTTTCCCACATTACAGCTGCGTTGCCCCATCTAAAGCCAATAGCAAAGCCACATCTTAATGTTTTGAGTTTTTTCCTTGCCTCCTCCTCAGAGGTAAACAGTCACTGTGAAGTTCCTCCTGTCTCCAGGAATTAAGGATGTGCTTCTGTCCTGATTTATTCACTTTTGAGGCAGAGTTTAATTTTGCAAAACGTCTCTCTCCTCAGTCTTTGTATTTATTTTTGGCAGGAGCAGTTGCCTGCGGCACGAGCACTGAAGACTGGTTCAGTGTTAATAGTTGTCAGGGAAAATGAAGAGGCTATTTCTCACACCAGACTTTCACCCTGCATGACAAATGCTAGTATGAGCAGATTAAAAATCAGTGCATGGTACAATATGTCACACATAGAGCAACTCCATGTTATTAATTGGCATGCTACCCATTAGCTGCTCTCTGTATGTGCCTCTGTGAGTGGAACAGGAACTGCTGAAGTCAGGTGGGTCAGAACCTCCTTTGGTATGAAGTTGTGCAGCAGTGATGGAACTAATTGAGGTATCCTGATTCATAGCACCCAGTTGCTTGGATAAGGGTTTGAGATGCTTTTTTCCCCCTCAGATGTGATTCAACATGCATTTCATTAGAATGAACAGCAGAGATACTCTGTGATATGTCTTCTCCTGTACCCTAAACCCTTTTTAATCACAATAGCTCATTTAAAACCATGATGTGATTTAGAGAGCTATTTTTTTTCTTCTTTTCTGCTGTCTTTGTGATGACCTTGAAAATTTCCCAAGGAAATGACTTGATCTTAGGATACAAATTAGTTGCTGTGCATAAAAATGGGTTTACAAAGAAAACCAAATCAGCAAAGGCTGAAGTTCATTTTCCAAGTCATATTAGGGCTGGGAATTGTTTCAGTAATCTTCAGGAAAAAAACAAACCCTGAGCATAATTTTCAACAGGTTCAGAGTTGGAGTAGCAGTGTTGCAAGTGCTGGGCATTCCCTACACCAGACTCTGGGGCCAAACTCCCTTCTGCAAAGTGTCCATCACCAGTAAAGGCCTCTGGATAAAACAGCTTGGAGGTCTTCTCGAAAATTACTGCTAGATTTCTGCATGTCTTAAAAGTTACTCTGGTTGAACACACTTTTCTGCTAGTGATAGAAACAGGGAAGGGGACAGGGACAACCCAAGGGACTTTGTTGCTGGTGAGGCACAGCCTTACCTGCCCGTTCTGCTCAGTGCCTCTCATGCCTCAGAGCAGGCAGGGACAATAGAAAGAGGCACAGCAGAGCCCTTTTACCAAGGGAAATAGTGCCTTCCAGTAATTGTGCAGGTAGGACAGAGCAGTTACAGAACACCGTAACAAACTTCGGTGCAGCACGCAAGGGGCTCTTGGGTGTGAATGTCTGCAGGTACAGAAGGCACAAGCTCTGAAGAGTTTTAAGCAGACACAAGGCTGTTCGGATCACAAGACCTCAGTGGCTGCTTGACTTGTGGATATGGTGATATTGTAGTCTTTGGCAGTCACAGGTTAAGCTGCAGATGTAAGATATTGATGTCATATGAAATGACCCCATTTAATCTAAAGTGGGGCAGAGTTACATTTACCCTCAGGCTGGACACTGTGGGTTCCTAATTTGCTGATCTCTCTTCTGTCATCTTTTTTCCCTCTCTTTCATTCCTTTTATTCTTTCAAGCAGTCTCCAACTCTCCCACGCTTTTTCTAATATCTCATTGGTGCCAGAAGAAAATACACATTCACTCCCTAAGCCTATTTTTCCTATGCAGTCTTCACCTGTGCAGAACCCAGGATCAGAACCTTGCTAGAGTTTGTCCTTCCCTTGTCGTTACCTCTATAATCCTCAAGAGAGGACAGCAGAGGCTGTTGACCAACTAATGTGCCCTTCTGGGAACATGTTCCTGCCTGCTGTTACAGCTCTTACAGGCTGTAAGGTGCTGTGGAGTCTGACATGCACATGTCACTCAAGAGATTTGCGTTGATAATGCTCTGAAAAGCTCAAGCATCTTTTTCAATAAATTATTATTATTATTTTATTTTTAAAATTTATATCGTAGCCACAGCCTGGACTTGTTCAGTTCAGAATGTGAATGTGTTTGAATATCTTTGGTTTTCCTTGGATATCAAAATAGAGAGGTTATTCTATCTGGACACACTAATGACATTCAGTGGCTTGCAGATAACTGCTCCATTAATGTCTGTCAGCATGGCACCCTCTCTGCTCATAACCTCCTCACAGACCAGACAGGTTTCCTAGCTGAAGGAAGATACTTATAAAAAAATAAAAGGCAAAATGTCAGGATGTTCCCAGATAAGATGCCCTGAGAGATTCATGACGCAGTGGTAGCTGTGAAGAAATGCAGATGTGACAGGTGGCTGACAGTTTGGTACTTTGTCTATAATCCTTCTGAACTAGTGGCAGAGACTTTCTTAAATACAGTGATTACCATGAGAAACCTCTCCCAAAATGTGTTATTTACATCAGCTATCATAAGATGATATGTGACATGCCTGGGTCCTTTCCGTTAGTTTCGGAGGACAAATACCATAGGTCAAGACTTTTGGAATAATAATAATAATAATAATAATAATTACAACAACAACAACAATGGATTAATATAATAATAAAACAGACCAGAAATCCTAAATAAAATAGAACAGAGTCTGAATGAAATAGACTCCAAAGCCTGGGGCAAACAGCATTTGCTAAACCATTCGGTAAAATGGGCTGAGGCAGATAATTGAGCTAAAATAAATCAGGGAGAAGTTGCCTTTGGGTGACTGAAGGGTTGGCTCAAAAGAAGCCATTTGGACTGCCCAGAATACAGACATATTATTCCCTGGGCATCCTTTTGCAGGCGTACTGCTGTGACTCTGTGCCTTCTCTCCAGAAATAAGCAGTGCATTACTGGCAGCAAGGTGGTAGCCACCTTCCAGACATGGTGCTGCTATTTCTCTTGGACCACAGAAATGACATATCCGAGGTAGAATAAATATAAAAACAAATAAAACTGCTCCCCAAAATGTTTTTGTCTGAATAATTAATTCCTCAGCAAATTTTCTCACAATAAAACATGTCCTAATGAGCTATCAGGAGGAGAGGAAATTTGTCACTTACCTCACAAATATCAACTTGAGAGCACTGCTCATGTCAGATGGCTTAATTAATGACTTGAGAGGGAGCGTGGAGCAGCACAGCCAAAAACACAGTCCCCATCAGTCATTCCACATCAGGCCAACTCATACGTGTTACTTGATCTACAGAGGATTAGCCAGACAGCTAGAAGGAGATATGGGGCTGAAGGGAATACAGGCAAATATGGTATATCTAATCTTGATTTATTCTGGTTGGTTTTCTACTTATCACTGAGATGCCATGGCAGTTGGTCGTGCATCGTGTTTTATTTTTGTGACTTTTCTTTTTTTTCTGGAGAAATAGAATTTAAAAACTTTGAACTTCACCCTCCCTGGTGCTGAGCAAGCCATCTCCAGTTCCACGTCAGAACATGGTCCTCTTGGGGGTTCAATTCCTGTGCAGCAAACCTGGGTGGGTGCCCTGGAGCAGGTGAGACCCCTCTGTGCTGTGGAGACAAGGGGTGTTGTGGTCATGATGGTGTTGTTCATGGTGGGGCTGCAGTAGGAACACATCTGAACTGTTCTTCTTGTGGTGGCACCACCAGAGCTGGGGGAATGTGCAGCCTCCTCATCACACATCCATCTCTTCTCTCCGTGCTCTGCAGTTGCAAGAACTGCTCCACTGGCTTCCTCCACATGTCTGCACCAGGGGTAATTCCCTCCTAAGGGCATTCACAGAAGCTGAGGCACAGGGGGAGCTTTGGAGGAACAGTTCTCCCCCCTTGGATGGGAAAGCTGAGACACCAGGCTGGTGCTGCCAGCCATTGTAATGAGAACCTGAAACGGCCAAAGTGGGTCAGATCAAAGGATCGTCTCTCTGGGGATCCCATCTCCAAGGACAGCCAGGAGCAAGTGCTTGGTTTAGGGAAGAATAGAGGATTGTGGCAAATGTAGAGGGATCATTTTGTGACTCTGCCTTCCCAGCAATGGGCTGTAGGGGACTTCCTGAGCTGAAGGTTTCTTCCCCAGCTCTGTGTTTTGCAGGTCCTTATGGACTTTTTTCCCCCATTAATTTCTCTAATATCTTTGGCACCAGCATTTATTTTCGGTGCCTGCAGTATCCCGTGATGTGTGCCACAGAACAATTATGTGCTGTGCGAAATATGTGCAACTTTTCCCCTGTTTCAGAATTTCTGCCTGGCCTGTATATTTAATGTCCTCAATTCCCAGTGATATGAGAATGAATGAATCATCATTCACCTTGCCTTTCTCCCCCAGTTTCACCATGTTGAGAAAAATAAGCCCATGAAATTTACTCCACTGAAACAACTCTATGTTTCCAAGACCAAGTTCCAGCCTAGCAGGAATTTTTTTTTTAGGATTTGCATGAGAGAAGAGCATGAGAAATCCAGGCAGCTGCCAAAGTGACGGCTGACAGGTTTTATTTCTATCCCTTTACTCACTCCAGTGTGTGGTCGCTGCGTCTGACCAAGTCCTGTGCTTCAGTAGCTGTCAGCCTGCTAAGTGCAGCTGTTTTACATGTCTGCTCACATTTGTAAATGCCTGGCTGTATTTTCTGAAACTCTCCAGTAAATGCTCGCTTGAGTCAGTTTGTCAGCAAAGACAACTTTATCTGCTCTACAAGTGACTCCCACGTTCACCACTGCAAAAAACCTTGTGCAACAGAGCCCTGTGGTTGCTGCTGGTAAGATCTGAGCACTGGGCTTGCCCAAGGCAAAGCGCCCTTGGCATCTGCTGGCCCCTTCTGTGGGCTCCAGTATAAGCAGTAACTGGACTTTTATGTTGGTGCTGACCTCCCAAGTTAACTTCAGAAAACATTATCTGGCAAATCTGATGTGTCACATTTCAAAGAAAAAAGTCTTCCAGCTCAATCCAGGTCTGATTTCTTTACAGATAAAAGGACAAAACCCTTTGGGAACCAATCGCTTCTTGGAAGCAAGGTTAAGAGAAATAAACTTTCCTCCTTACCAATAGACTGAGCTATCAGCGAAATCTTTTCTGTTAGGAGCACATGTCTATCCCCACAGGGTCAGATCAGTGCTCTGTAACTCATCTTGCAAAACTGAAATACAATTTTTGATAATCAGAGCTGGGTAAGGATCAGAAGACTGGCCTGACACATTTCATTTATACTGACAAAAGTTTTTATTCAAGAAATACTTCCCGTGCATGTATAGAGCAAGGTTTCAAGATAATATGCATTACAAATGATTTGCAATGAAGCTGAAGTAACGTCTTCTCTGAGAATCCCCCCAGTGCCCACCTCAGGACTGTATCTGTAACCTCTTAACACCATAGAAAGGTATTGCTTGGTTGGCCAATGGAAACACCAGCCTGAATTCCCATGTGCACTGTATTTGGGGTCCCTGTCCCTCATCTGCTTCTCTAAACACTGCCTGGAAAGTGGCATGGTGATAAAATGAGCGTAAACATCCCTGGGATTAAGAAGTTATTTGAGACCTGCAGCTGATCTCAGACTGGATATGGTTAGGAAATTGGATTAGGAAATTACTTTACCTGGAACTGGACATTAATTGTGGTGTCTTGTGCTGGAAAGAGGATTCATGCTGAGATGGAAAAATGAAATTGGGATTGTGGGGAAACTATAACTTGAGGTCAGTTTAATTTGGATTTTCGTGCCAGAGTGAGCTGAGCACAACTCACATTCCTCTCTCCGATGCCTTTTGCTTTCTGGCATTCTGGCCTTGCAGTTTTGGGCCCTACAGCTGAAGAGGTGCTCTGATGTCTTCCCAAGCATGGTGTGGGGCAGGGAGCTGCTCACTGGCAGAGCAGAGCAGGGTGGATGCTCCCCCCTGGGAATCAAATGCCATCTGTTCCTGCCATGCATGTACCATTGCTGTGCTGCTCTGTTCTCAGCTTGATGTCCAGCAGGAGCTTGCTTAGGGCTATTTTCTTTCAGCCCTGGTCCACCTGCCAGCCAGGGGATAATGCAGCTGATCCCAACCCCGGGCAGCCCCTAAGTGACACCAAGGCTCAAGAAAAGTTATTTCACTTCTGGTGAGCCCTTGCTCCCCTTGCAATATCTTGGTAGGGGAGTGACCACCTGGGCTAGGAACAAAACCACTGAGTCTGTAGGCCCCAGGGTAGCTGTGCAACCTGTCTATTATTGCCACCATTTGAGGCTGGTGGCCAGATTTTTAGAAACTTCCTGGAATCCAGCGGCCAGGATGAAACCAGTTTGCTGGTTTGGGGGTTTTGTGTGTGTGTGTGTAATGGCCATCAACAGGGGTGACATCAGTGTCCTGTGTCATTAGGGGGATCCCCCACTGGCGGTACCCAGCCCAGCTGGAGACGCACGGACTGATTTAACCCCCTGGGAGCCAGGGAGTAGTAGCGGCCAGATTTTCCCGACGAGGAAACCCCACAACAGCTCTTCCTCTCTTCGCTCCCCCCTTCCCCTACAAGCCCTGAAGCCATCCACAGGGGCAGCTCGGGCGGCAGGAGAGGGAGCAGCCGTGTCCGGAGGAGGCGTCGGACTGCACTGCATCGCATTGCATTGCACTGCGCATCCTCCCTCTCTCCCCACCGCCTACTGCTGCAGCCTGCCTCCCTCCATCCCTCCATCCCCCCGTCCCCCCCCCCATCGCTCCCCCTGCCTCTCCCCCCCCC
>VZTE01006652.1:450283-464964 GCA_013397775.1 Eulacestoma nigropectus
ATCCCTCCTCCTGCATCCCTCCCTCCCGCATCCCTCCCTCCCGCATCCCTCCTCCTGCATCCCTCCCTCCAGCCCTCCCTCCTTCCCTCCCTCCTTCCCTCCCTCTGCCTGCGCAGAGCCGCGGACATGGCGCTCAGCAATTTCCTCTTCGCCCAGTGCATCTGCTATTTCCTGGCCTTTCTCTTCAGCTTCATCGTGGTGGTGCCACTCTCCGAGAATGGCAACGACTTCCACGGCCGGTGCCTGCTCTTCACCGAGGGCATGTGGCTCAACGCCAACCTGACGGTGGAGCGGCAGCGCTTCACGGTGCAGGAGTGGGGGCCCGAGGCCGCCTGCCGCTTTAGCATCTTCACCGGGCTCCTCTCCCTGCTGCTGGCCACAGTGCAGGCCTGGAGGACCCTCTTCTTCCTCTGCAAAGGGCACGAGGAGTAAGTATCCCTGGGGATAAGCCCATCCCTCCGGCAGGCTGGGGCATGTGAGAGCAGTCTGGGGGTGAAGCACTGGGCTTTGCCCCATCCAGGTCATCCTGCTCCCCAGAGGGGTTTGGGAAGAGGTGGCATATTGCCCATGTCTGTCTGCACACACGCCATGCGCTCTCCCAGCTGTGTCCAGGGCCCTCTCCAGAGGATGTTCCCATTCAGAGGTTTGGGGTGGGGGGTCAGATCCACTGCCACGCTCCCACTGCCCTTTGGCAGTCTTGGTGCAACATGTGGCCGCTCAGCTGCAGTGGGCATGAAAGGATTTGGGGGCCATGGGGTGATGCTGGAGGCGGGGGCTCGCAGGTGCCTCTCGACCATGGTCCCACTACGCATCCATGCCAAGGAAGGCCTTCCCCAGGTGTGCACTGGCTGTGTGAAAAACCCTGGAACAGCACGGTTGTGCATGGGGGGCCAGAAGGGAGAAGTTGGTGACTGCCCTCTATTTTTTGTGCTGCTTTCGTTGTGTACATGGCAGCTATTGCAGACACCAACTACTGCTTGGTTACGGCATGAGAGCAACGCCGAGCGCTCCCTGCAGCAGCTCGGGGCAGCACTGACAGCTGCTTCCTGGGCTCATACAAACCGAGGGGCATCCGACCCCAGCAGGTGTAGTGAGAGGCTTGGTGGGCCAGGCAGCAGCTGTGCTTACCTCTCTGGTGGCCTGAGAGGGCAGAGACCCTGGCATGGGTAACCCAGCCTCTGGGTGCTACAGGGCAGGGGCTGGATGATGCACTGGTGCTTGTCTAAACTAGGAAAATATTTTTCTCATGGTTTAGGAACCATGCCAATGGTAAATCATTCCTGTCCAGGTCTATTTGGACTAGAGCTTTCTTGAGTAAGGGGCTGTTACATAAGGGCTTGGTAATCCTGGAGACTGGGTAGCAGTGTTGTCTCTCTGGCTCTTTCCAACCACTCTCAAGCTGTCTAACACTCAAACATGCTGTAGTAAGTATAGGCCAGAAACTTATTCCGTATTAAAACTTACCTTACACTAAATACAATCACTTACTTCTTAATATCTTTGAATTCAGCTTCCTCAGGTGATCCAATATCTGTAGAGGGTTAATTGAATCTCAACACTTTGCAGTTCAGAGCTAGCTAATTTTTAGATGAAACCAGCAATAAAAACCCTGTAATGGTGACATTTGGATTAGATGTTTGGCCTGCTTCCAAAAGTGGCTATTAACTTCAAAACTGTTGGGCAGGCCCCTGAAAAGTGTCCCTTTAGGAGCTGCTTTCAGGCTCCTTTGGGAGTTGTATAACACCGTTCATAGCTGCTCCAGGCAAGAAAGGCAGAAGGCTGTGGGGTGATGTGGAGCAAAGATGGAGCAAGCTGGGACGAGGATATAACCACAAAAGATCACAGAAGGGTAAAACGTGGCAAGATGCTTGGGAACATCAGTTTCTTGGTAGGAAGAAAGGTCTGTCCTGTACCACATCAGCCACTGTATGAAAAGCAGACAGGGGACACGCTGTCCTGATTTTAGACAGCCATTTTTTAACTCTTCAAATGAGTGCAAAAACTTTTCTGTTTGGATGGAGAGATAAATGTGAGCTCCTTACCATAAATGATAATTGTCTGTTCTGATTGGAGGTAGCTGAGGAAGAACCAGAATGTCATAACTGATGATCCTATTGAGGAGGATCACTTCTATTGGGCCAGCTCCAGGGTGAGCCAGCTGAGGCAGTCAGGGTTAGTTAGCACCCTTTGCATCTTTCATGTGCAATGGTTTTGAGGGATTACTGACAGATAGTTATGACTGCTAAAAACCCTTCTTGAAAGGGTCTCAGTACCCTTTGCCTCAGGGGCCTGGGGCTCTTCAGCTCAGATGAAGGGTAGAGGTATAACTCAGATACTTCATTGTTAGGACTGCAAAGCAACTTTAAGTGTAAACATTTATTGTTAAAGGGCATTCACTCAGTCTACAATGCACAGCTTGACATTCTAATCTAAGGAGGAAAAATCAGGTGAGGTAGAGAGCCTAATAAGCAGTTTTCTATCAGGATGCCCTGGCCTGAGGAATCCCCAGCACAGGGTGATGGTTACTCTTGCCAGATGCAAATCAAGTGCAAGGCTGAGCCCTGCTTTGTCAGTGGAAGGTCACATCCTGGACTATGGAACCTCTTTTGTTGCAGGGTAGGAAATAGGGGAAGGACTAGAGATCCTGGGCTGGTGAGAACCCACGGAATAGTCCTGTTAACTGCTCCTTTTGTGGGGCTGTCACTAATTCTGGTGCCAAATCTGTTTTGTTCTGTGAAGAGCTCAAGTCTTTCCTGCCTCTCAGGCCAGCATACCATGCTAAGGTGCACACAGATATGATACAACTTTAGCAACACTTGGGATGAAATCCAGGCTAGGTGTGAAGTCAGGGCAGGGAACATGCAGAAATCTGGTATGCTCATAGCAGCTCTCTCTGTATGGGAGACCCCAGCATACAGCAGAGGTGAGCTGGTATTCTTCACAAAATCCAGCTAAACCAGAGAAGGATTCAGCTTATTATTCATCCAGAAGTCAGATGTCCTGGCATCCAGCACCCACTACAGTCAATAGGGGCACTTCTTGAAGGTGGTTTATTTCACTTTTCTATCAGTCTTGGGGTGGGACAGCTGCCACTTTGGAGAGAGCCTAGACAGCCCCTCTAAAGCCACATCCACCCAGGAACAAACATTCTAACTGCTGATAATTGCTTCTTCATATTATTTTAAGGAAGTCCTCCTGAGGTTACAAATGTATAATGTACAACCTGTAGAAATTAGAATTGTCCAGCCCAGAACCTTCCAGGACTCAAACATTCATTTAAAAAGCCTCTTGGCTTTTCATTTAATGAGCAACCAGGAAAAAGAAGTGACTGAGGGGTTTTGTTTGTTCTCTGGGGTGAGTAGATTCCTTCTGTCACCAGCATAATGAGTGGCACTGGTGAGAAATTTGTCATATTTGTCTTTACCACGTACTCTGAATAGGATGACCTGCCTCCTGGAGCTGCCAGTCTTGCTCCAACCTGAAACAGATGTCCGGTTTTTAGATAATATGACATTCCAACGTGTCCTATTCTAAACAGCCGCTTAGGGCAGTTTCAAGTAGAGAAGGGCTTTGTCAGATGAATGAGATTAGAAACTTTTCAGCAGTTAGAATTCAGGTGAGGAGTTAAACAGTGAGGCTGGAAAATGAGTGAATGATTCCATGGCCTTATGGGAAATCTTTAAGCATCCCACCCCATCCCACTCCAAACACAGCACGTGCTGAGGGCAGGCCTTGGTTGGGCAGACTTAATGGGGCTGAGGTAAACTGATATTCAGCTGGCAGACATAGCATACTGACACCAAAGCCAGAGAAATCCCAGGAGAAGCTGGCCTGCTCTGCAAATTGCCCATAAAACTGAGATTCGTGTCCTAGGATGGCAATACCTTGTGTTACATTGCTTAAAATGATTATAGCCATCAGTACTGTGTTTTTATTTTTAGTTTCTCTCTCCTAAGCAATTTTTGTCCCAATTATCACTTAAGTCACAAAATAATTTTAGCTCCAGTTACTACATAATTTGAGCTAATGACATTTATTTTAACAATGGTGATTTTCATCATTACAGCTCATGAAAGCCACACTGTGTATGAACAACCACTTAGTATATAAAGCCACATCCTCTTATGGTTAAAAAAGAAATCAAAATCAAAAGCATTTGCAAACGAAGGTAATGTGACTCAAAATCAAGTCCATAGTGTTTCAATATATTAGGTGTTCTTAATTAAAGAAGATATGTTTCAACTGGAAGCTGATATCTTCCTGCCCACTCTGTGCTGCTTACAGAGACTGCTGATGTTGTGTTTCAGCTGTTTATGAGTTACATTTTTCTTCTCTTTTATTACAGCTCTTTCTTTTATGCCTTCCTGAATCTGCTGATCAGCGCCTTTGTGGTGTTCATCACATTTATTGCCAGCACTATAGTGAGTGTAGGATTTAACATGTGGTGTGATGCAATTACTGAAAAAGGAAGCATGCCAAATAGGTTAGTATTGAAGAATACATTTTCTTCCTTTTATTTTTTTTCATATAGGCACAATTGAACTGTGATGTTACAAAATGTAGTTATTACACGCAAGGTGAGCAAGGGGGAGAAGGCATCTGTAATATGAAAATCCAGTTTTTTTCATGTGGAACAAAAAAAGCAAATCAAACTTTTTTCGTTTATTTAGAAGTCCACAAAGAAAAGTGTTTCCATCGTATTTTTGGTCTCTGAATCATGATCATATGGAAAAGAAATCCATTATGTTAAAAATTTTTATTTCCAAAGGACTGCTGGGTTTGGCATTTTTCTAAGAATGGGGGAGTGTGGCCTTGTGAGCAGGGCAGGGGGCTGGGGGTCAGGGCTCCTGGCTTGCAGTCCTGGTTCTGCCCCCAACCCACTGTGTGACACCAGGCAGGTCACTTATCCTGCCTGTGCCACAACACATCATCAGACAAAAGATTTGGGGTAGAAATCCTTGCCTTGTAGTGGTGCTGTGGATGCCCTGAGAGCCCCAGAATGGAAATCACTTTGTAAGTGCAAAGTACAGATGGCTGATGCTTTCTTACAGTCACAAAATGTACAGCTCCTAAAATGGTCCACTGTATCCCACGATGCTTATGCTCCTTATAGGAAACATGATAAACTGAGGAAGGTTTACTCCTATCAAACAAATAATGATGAAGAGAGAGGAAAAGGTGACATTTTATGTCATATGATATTGAATAAATGTACTACTTAAAGCATACATTTATGTTGCACATTGTCATATGTTGTAAAATGCCATAGTGAATGTTCTGTTTAGGGCTGCAACGATTAATCGAATTATTCGAATATTCGGTTAAAAATTCAATTACAAAAACCATCTAATCGAATATTCGGGTAAGAACCCAAGATGACCGACAGCACTGAAAAGGAGAGAGAAGAGGCTGCAGAAATCAACCAAGAGATAGAATGACAACCTCAAAATCCTGGGATTTTTTTCACACCAATAATGGTCCAAGTTATTTGTAAAATCTGTAGGCAGCCTCTATCTTACCATCAGAGTATCATCTCCTTGCTGGAGCATCCGAAACAAAAACACAATTCCTTCTTCTGAGGCTTTTCCTGATGAAGTCAAAAGGTAACAGAGGATCATACACTTTGTTTCATAACAACCAACCTGGGGTGATGCCAGGGGCAAATCTGTGGGAGGAGAGGGGGTAGTGGGAAAGAGGGGTTTAAGGATGCTCTGTTCATAATAACTATTACAATTCCGCTTATGGAAGATTGGTGTTATCACTTACATAACTGCACTCTTTTGGTTTTTTGTAAAAGAAAGTAATTTTTTATCTTAGTTTTAGAGAAGATCAGCAAACAACCTGATTATTGCAATAACTTAAATATCCTTCAATAGAATTGCTATTATGACTGTTCAAAATACATTTAATATGTTGTTTCATTTTATATTTATTATATTATATTTGGTATACCTGGAATCTCTTAAATAATATTCTTCTTTTGTTTTGCCCTTCCAAATGCCTTTCTGGGTAGCTGTGAAGAATTGCAGGATATAGATCTTGAACTCAACTTGGAAAACTCTGCTTTCTATGACCAGTTTGCTATTGCACAGGTAGGTCAGACTAAGTCATGGTTCTGTTCCAGTTCATTTGTCATTTGCTTATTGACCTGGGGTTGCTGGAGCTTAACTACCATTCCTCAGAAATCAATGAGAATATTTCCATTGACTTCATTAAGTGCTGAATCAGAATGACAGTGATGGGCACATTTGCATTTTAAATTCAAAATAGACAGTTTTGAATACAAGCATGTCAAAGCCTCACCCTGGTTTTGTTAATCATGACAGAAAACTCATTGCTTATCCAAAGGATGAGATCTACAAAAGTTGCAGCACTCAAGTGTCCTGGATCTCTTCATTACTGTTCAAAATAATTTCTGACTTGCACTGCATCATAGGGTTCCTAGTTTTGCCTTCCTTGAGTTCAACTGAGATCACTTGAGCTATATAAATATCAGACCATTGTAAACAACCAAAGATTAATTCATTTAGATAGAGCTGTTTTCTGATGAATCCATGACAATTAGACCTCTAAGGCTGTCAGACCTTTCTATTGAATATTCTAGCTCTAAGTCAATGATCAGAGTCAGTGAACACTGGGACGTGAGCACATACTACTTTTGCAGGGACAATTGTCCCATCTCTGCAGGGCTGCACCTTTACAAAGGCTTATGTTGTCCCACATGGAAAGAGGCATGAGCCTGCCTGGAGCATTCCTTGAAGGTAACTGTGCCAGTTTTGTGTCTTTGTTGCCAGCATTGGCATCTAGATGCCCAGCTCAGGCACGTCTGCATTTAGGACAGAAATATGCCATAAAAGTGACTCCTTTATATGATGAACCCAGGACCTCCCGGGGTTTAACTTGGCTTGACTCCATGGGTTTTGGTCCAGCTGAGGTTTTGACAATCACCTGGACAGCTGTCTTTGTTTTTACAATACTGTACTGACCTCTTTATGATTTCTTTCCTTCTCTAGTTTGGTCTCTGGGCTGCCTGGCTGACTTGGCTGGCAATCACCATTCTGGCTTTCCTGAAGGTTTATCACAACTACAGACAGGAGGACCTGCTAGATAGCCTGATCCATGAGAAGGAGCTGTTGCTAGGAAGATCCCCTTCACGATCCTCTTTGCAAGATGACAAAAGTGGCATGATCTAAAGCGTAAGAAAACTTCCAGGGCAAGATCTAGATTTTATTATTCAGTAGTGTGAGCTGAAGTTGAGTCAGGGTATTGAGCGTGTGAGATCTTTTCTTTTCCCGAGATGAAATGTACTTGTGAATCACTCACTTCCCCCATAAGAAATTGTTGGCAGAAATACTTATATTAGGATAAAGAGAATGAACTGCCCTATGTGCCTTTGGCACAGCAAACTTTCTGTCCTGTGCAGGCACGATCTGTAACCTGCTCTTGCCAGCAGAGCTCCCACGTGCAGTCTCTGGCTTTTGGGACAGGCCATGTTTGAGGACTGAGCTGGCAAAACCAGGCTACAGCGTCCAGGCTATTTCTTCAAACTATTCCTCAGCAGTAGTTGTAACTGGAGCTGCATTCAGTCCCTCCTCTCTCATTCTCCTCCCTTTTGCCAGTGAAGCTGCCCCTATTCTCTCTTTATCCTGGGAAGCTGCAGCTCTGGTTCGGGTGCAGGCTCTTGCTGTCTCTGCTTTTGCTGTCTATGGGCGCAGTGCTGACAAACATGTTGCTCCTGCTCTGGTTTTATTTAGAACATAGAGACCTGTGTTCCAGACTTGATATTTAATATTGGACAATGTTAATGAATTCCATGAAACCCATATATTATTACAGCATCTGTCAAAAACTGTGTATAATATGGAAGGATGGTGGAGAACATTTGTGGTTTTGTTTCTTCTTAGATTTTGGCATGACCAGCATTTATTATGACTCCTGAAGTGAAGTGTAGCTAGCAATTGCTGAAGCTTGCATACTAAGAAATTAAGCTGAATAGACAGTATTAATGCTTGTGCATTTATAAATGTAACTTAGTCCCTAACATTGTATACTATTCTGAGTGTTAGAATTTATTTGTGATATTTATTTCATAAAGGATATGCAAAATTACTGTAAGCATTTGCATTGTACGTAGCAAGGAGTTCAAACAGCTGAGTTATTTTATAGGTAGTTCACTGCTGAATGGGTCTGTTCTCCCCACTCACGGGCAGGAGTTCCGGGGCAGGTGAATTTTGCTGTGAAAAGGAAGAATTGCTACTTACACAAAGCTCACTGGTGACTGTGTTGTTGCTTTCAGTTTTGCTTGGCCAGTGCTTCAACAAATCAAGTGGATGTTGAGATCAGAGGTAGATCTGATAATTAAGAATCACTCAGAGGAGTGTGGGATTTGCATGGCAGAGAAGTTGTACTAGAATTAAGCATGTATTCCCAGGTACACATTACATAGAAGACCCCAAATCAGCAGAAAACATAAGCAAACTGCTAAGTTTGGACTGAAGAAGGTTTTTTTGGGAGTACACTGACACTGCCTGCAGTACCTGTGTTTGAGTTGAGGCTGGATTTATTGCAACAGAAGTGCAAACCACACATGATTATATGACCTGGTAAATCAGAATGAGGGGGAAGAAGATAGCAGGCTTCTACCACATCTGGGCTCAAGCCTGGGGTTAGCACAACCATGCAGATTTACTGTTGTCTTCTGGGGAACTCTCTGATGCTTAGTTAAGTACCAGCTTAACCATTTCTTTTAAACAGAATTTCATGTCATGAAAAATCCCTCAATTATTAAGCATTTTAGGGCATAAAATCTGACATTGTATTTAACTGCCAAAATGTTCTCATAGGTTTAGAGAAAAAGCCCTCCATGGGCCCTAAGCAGTGAGCCAGCCCTGTGAACATTGCTTATAGGCCCAGCTGGCCACAGCTCTCTGGAGAGAGGTCTTACTCTTCAGCATGATTTCTACCCATTAGAAAGCTTTGCAGCAGTGGATTTTTTGTAGTTAGGGGTTGACATCAGAGGAGGACTCCTGGAGAGGGAATCAGAGATCAAGTTAATTAATACCAATTTAAAACTCAGATATCAGGACTCTCGGAGTCCCTTTTTTTATTCCTTTGGTCTAATAGTTTGAATATTAAGAAAAATCTCTTCACTGAAAGGGCTGTCAAGCACTGGAACAGGCTGCCCAGGGAAATGGTGGATTCACCATCCCAGACATATTTAAAAGCAGTGTACATGTGGCACTGAGCGACATGGTTTAGTGGTGGCCTTGACAGTGCCAGGTTAATGGTTTTACTGGATGATGCTAGAGATCTTTTTTCAATCTAAATTGCTCTGTCTCTAGTAGGAGATACACTCTTGCAAGTACCGGAGCCCATTGCCGGGGAATGACCTTCTTCATACCCTGAAGAAGAGTTTGAGTCTTGTAAATTAGACTGTTTCCTACGTTTCCCCAGTTTCTCCAGCTGTAAAAGGTAGTCTCACTTTGACTCAGCAGTGATGTCTCTTCCCACAGATTACTTCAGTGCATGCCTTACTCCTCATGTGGAACCATGCTGCTGCTTTGTATAATATATTTTATGTATATGCCAAATCAGGCTTAGGCTGAAGTAACATATGAGTTGGGACCACTGTTCTTGGTGTTGCCTGAGGGTTTGAAGAAACTCGAGGCAGAAGATAACGAGTGTCTTCTTGTGATTCTTGCTCTGAGGGCTCAAGCCTTGTCTCTGGTTCTGAAAGAGAGGATGCTGCTTATGGGTGAGGTTGTCTGGAACTCATGCTCCCTTCTACCTCTCCTGTCTCAAGGTCTTTTTCCTCCTTTCTGCTTCCATGAGATGCAGCAAACTCGGGTCCTGGGGTTGGAGTTGCCATGCAAAATGAAAAGAGGCTGAAGCTCTTCTATGAGTCCCATGTGAATCTCAATCTGTTTTTCACAGCTTCCCCGCCTTGACCACGTAGGGTGAGGCTGGTGGCCACTTGCAAGCATCAGTGATGCTTAAAAACAAAGCTGTTTTCGATAGAAGCCCCTGTGTGAGTCAGAAGGCAGAGCATGTAGTGAGAAGCTCTCTGGCTGACCTGAGGGGAGGGAGGGTATCCTGCAACTCCCAGTTATTGGATGCACTTGGCGTTTTTTATTTGCACTAAATTTTCTGCAACGTCTTCTAAAGCTTGGACACTCAGGCTAACCTGGTGATGCCAGGCTGAAAATGTGTTAGAATTGTGGTGTAATTTATACACACATACATACTTATCTGTGCTCTCTCTCATGCACTTCTCTCTTTTGTACATTTCTGACATCTGGTTTTAGTCATCCATTGCCAGCCAGCACATCATGGGGCTGAGTCAAATGTTGCATTTCTGTGACATTTCAATACCATTAATTTGCCATGTCAAAAGGCAGGCCTCTAGGAGCACTCTAGCAAGAGTTGTATTCAGAGAACTAGAACACTCTGTGGTACTTGAATTTATTTATTGCCACATGGTGCAAGGAGAAAAAGATTTGTGGTCTTTCCAAGGCACTGGGCTGTTGCCAGACCATTATTCTATTGTACCAAATATATTCTCTGACTACCATCTGTGGTTAAATTCCCCACCAATTCCCTGCCAGCAGTCCTCATTGAGTTAGAAGAATCTAAGCTAGGAAGTGTCATCTGAGCTTTTAGATCAATGCTGTTTATTACTATTTTTTATAATGGAGAAACAATTGCAGCCATCTTTTGGAACAGAACTTCCTCATGAGTGCATTAATTCTCAAAACATCTTATCCCAATAACTCATGAGGCATCTTTCAGCTGGGAAATTTCAGTAAGAATCACAAAAATACGAGCATGATGATTTACTGCAAAAACTGAAGGACACATTTGTGCTATAGCAGTGATTCTATGGTCCCTTAAAAAAGAGTTTTTTATAATAACCAATGATGGATGATTGAGTGTACAGAACTTGTCATGAAAGCCTTCTGTGTGTACAATGTACACAGCTAAGTGCCAGAAATAGTTCCACTGCTCTTCTGTGATATGGATACAGGCTCTTCTCTTAACAGGCAGCTTAGGCTGGAGTAGTTGTTAGGGTGCCTTAAATTTCTACACTTCCTTTTACTTACTTAGCATTAGGACTCGTGCAATGACAGTGGTTATGATACCCAGAGGTGGATTTGATGTGAGCAGAGTAGAGAAGCACTGGCCAGTGCACAGCCTCCCAAAGGCTGAGATGAGTTTCTAATGCAGGTTTGCAGGTGTTTTAATTCCTCTCCTCTATCTGAGTAATGTCCTGCTAAATGTCCAGCCTAAATTAGTCCAGTTAAGAACAGAGTGAGATTTCCCTTCAAGGCCTTCACTCCCCAGTATGGAACACTGTTGATTTAAACTATGCAGTGTTCAGGATGGAAGCAGAGTTGCAAGGAAGAGGAGCTCACACTTTACAGTCATGTTGCACACAAACCTGGTATTGGGTGTTTGTGGGTTTTGTCATCTCCCTTCTCCAAGGCCTTCCCAAACATATTGCATGTAAAATCACTTTTACCATTTAAATTATAACTTTAACAAAAATCCAGAGAGTAATTTATCCTGGAAAGACTGATGCTATTTTGTGAAAAAACAATCTGGATTATGAGAGAACTTTTGTTTTTTCTTCTATATCAATGGCCCGAGTATCCTTGAGCAAATGAGAATCCTGGCTGTGTCCAGATCCTAAATTTGTGCCTCAGACCATTTCCTTTGCTGATGGAAATATCCCATTTTTATCTCTTGGAATGTTTGCTTTGGAGACCACAAATGTCCTTTCCTTGTGGTTAGGCTATCTGGGAGGAGAGGAAGGTTTTACCTGCAGTGACAAAATGCTCATGTAACTTCATAAGCACAGAAATTGTTTTAGAACTATTTCTGTTCATGGCAATAATGCCTTGAAGTACATGTTTCTATTTTTGTAGATAGGAAAACTGTCCTGGTTGTATTTTAGTACTCACAGATACGTACCTAAATGGTGGTTTTTTATGGTTTTTTTTTTTTTTTTTTTTTTTTTTTTTGGTAACATTTTTCAAGAGTTTTTTTAAGAAGGGTANTTTTTGTGGCAAAATTCAACTCAGTGATTTATGAAGCTGAGAACTGCATAGAAGACAGCACTTTGATGCTCTCCTGATGTAGAAGGGAGCTGCACTCTCTCAGAAAACTTAACATTTGTTTCTCAGAGGTTAGAATAAAATGAACTTAGTATACAGGAAGTGCTGCTTATTTCAGTGCAGGCATTCAATGAATAGTGTCTTTCCAATCTGTTGTTGGAAAGAGTATTAACATAGCCATGCTTTCTCTTTAGTTTTTTTTGTTCATGCCAAAGAGTGTAATTGAACCGCTATTGCAAACATAGATTAATGTGAATGTATTCATCTGAGTGCTTAAAGTTCTCTACCTCTCATAGCTACTCTAACTGCTTGAACTGTTATTGCACACAGTAGAGAAAAAAACCTGAATCCCTGTGAGAGTCTAAATCCCATTTCCATAGACAGCTAAAGGATTTAGGATTTAATGCTTATTAGCTGCCTGTAAGATCCTCATTGCTAAAAAATGGGCATAAGTACCCTAGAAGTGCGGTGTGCTTAGCCCTTTGAATTGGTCATATAATTTTTTCATTTTGGTTTGGGATATTTTAATTTATTTTTTTCTCACCAAAATAAAAAGCCAAAAACTGCAATTTGTTAGACATGAAAAGTTATCCTCCATCCCCCTCAAATCCTCCTGCTGGAGCTCTTCTACTTGGCTCGAAATTACTAAATAACAATGATTTAGTGTGGTGGCTCTGGTGTTTTTCAAGGAGATAAACTACTTGGAAGCAAGAGCTGCGCACTGAAATAGCTGGAATTATTTGTATAGGGTGGAAACCCAATGTGAGAAGGTTTTGTTCCCCCTTTCCACTCGACTGTATTGTAAAGTGAGGGTTGAGACAACCTGCCGGAAGGTGAGAATGATGATTTGTAAGTACTGTTGATATCCTGGATGATTTCTCACACGAGTAAACAGTCCTGAGACTGAACTATTCTTCATCTCCTCCTTATTTTCCCCTTGTTTCCCCCCAGATTTGGGCAAGTTTGACTCCAGTATGTATACAGGTTCTGAAGAGTATTTATGAATGGAAGAAAAATGGCAGTCTCTATGGCAAGTTTTGTCAAAAAATAAGAAAACAGTCAAGGATTTTCCCTGTTCTCATTCAGCCTCTCTGGATCGTGACATCAAACCCTTCCTTTTACATAAGCCAGGCCTGATTTAGATGATGTGTTGCTCTGGGAGGTTTCCAAGGCTGGTGCCAGCAGTCTCCAGTCCACCAGGAACCTGGTGCAGTTAGACGAGTGCTATGTTAAACCGTAGATTTTAAGGCAGGGAAATGTTTGAAAACTGTCATGGTATCCCACACAACACAGTCCAGAACTCTTTACCCCATCTCTCCTGCAGCAGAGAGAATTATTTTTCCCTGTTAACAGTGAAGTCCAACAGTTTGTGTCTCAAACACAGCACATCTTCCTGCAACACGCTGGATCTAGATGACATCAGTTAATCCATTCCCCTTTCTAGGCTGCTACAATATTTTTAACCAAGGTTGTTGAAGCAGGTTCCAGCATTTGACTTCATAAGGTGCTGGCAGTCTCCTTATTACACCACAGTCTTTGAGAGCAGCAGGCAGTCCGTTTGCTCAATGATGCTGAGAAGCTCTGTGCTGAACAGCATCCTTCCAGGGGGAACCACTGCGCTGGGGTCCACAGCTGGTGCAGACTGATGGTATCAGAGCAATTCTGGTCAAACACTCTCTGATTAAAACAGCCCAAGCTACACAACAGAGAAATCAATATATTGTGAAGTACACTCCCAAGAGGTTTTTGAAGGTTTATAAACAAAACAAAACAACAATAGCAAAAAAACCCAACAGCTGCACTGAAATCTCCTCCCTCTCAATCCTTTCATCTTCAGAAACATTCCTGTAAACTTCAGAGAGATTTTATTTCTGTTAGGCTGATTAGGCCTTATTTCTCACATCTCTTCCTACCAGAGACAAGGACAGCTGAGGTGTGCAGGACAGTGGCACCAATCTGAACAGAAATAGGTAATGAGTTAGTGCGTTTCCTGTGAGGGATTTCAGCTTTCAGGCTGTGATATAAGGGAGTGGCACTGACACCAATTTCAGCCTTTGCTTGGCCTTTTCAGCCCCTACCTGCTCGTGTGGCCTCAGAAACTGCAAAGCATCCTCCTGAAGCATGTGCTAACCTAAAGTCAGCTTCTGGAGAGAATGACCTGTGCCAGATGTGCAAGTATCTCGTGCAAAGGTGCCGACATTGCCATAAGATTTGGAGGGAAGCAGATCCAGATATCCTACACTGGCCCTTTGTCCAGTGCAGCTCGTGACTTGCACGGAGAAGGACTGTTCCCAAATCTTGGCATTTGTGAAAGTAGCTCATTAGCACCCATAGTTTTAAAAGGTTTAGTGTTTTTGTGTGGTACCACCTGCAAAGATCTGAATCAGACCTTTCTTACTTGTAAGTCAGTGCAGAGCCTGAGAGCATTTAAGCCTCTCTGAAACATGTGTCCTCTGATGTGTGTATTCATGAGCTACTGTCTCTTGTAGCCACCTGGGAAAAGCTTTATAAGAGTCTAGATTAGCTACTTCTTTTTTTTTTTTTTTTTTTTTTTTTTTTTTTTTTTTT
>VZTE01006652.1:464997-513360 GCA_013397775.1 Eulacestoma nigropectus
TTTTTTTTGTGCTGCTAAAGAGGTTCCTGTAATGGGTATTTGGGGAGAAAACTGAACACTTTTTCCTAATTTGCTTAACCACTGGAAGCAGTGGAGGAACAGATCCCTCACCAGTGTATATAGATTATCCTGTGAGCAGCCACGCCAGTCCACATAAGCTGAGGGTAGAGCCTGGCCTGTTTTGAATATTATCTCTGTTGATTTTTATGGTGTTTTGCAGTGTAATGACTGCTGATTTGGAGTTTTAATTGCATGTGTTTGACAAAATCAGAAAGGGAGTGAGGTTTACTATTGTTTTGATACAGTCTCAAAAGGGAAGCTTTTTACTAGCATTTTAATACAGCCCTTTGTAAACAGCCAGCAGAGAAAAATGCTGAGCCCAATCCTTCTGCTAGTGGAGTCACTGAATTTCCTCTGGCTTTAGTAGGAGCTGGACTGGGTTCAGTGTACATGGTACACTCCAGCATTACTGATAACAAGTTAATGTGTTTTATATATTGATGCTTTTTGCTGAACAGTGCATCGGCTTTTTATGATTTGGTGAAATATAAAAATAAATTATTTGAAAAGTCAGTATTTCTGTGCCTGTTCTTTGAAGGTGAGTTTGAATTGTTACAATATAAGACAAAAAACCCCATGTTCTCAAAGTCAGTGGTAGAGTCTTTCTACTCATTCCCCAGCCTCTCCATGCCACAGCTTGTATAGTCAAGGGTATGCCCAAACATCCTAAGCTGCCTGAGCCCTTTTGGCTCACCAGCACTTCACCCTAATGCCTTTGGAGACAAGGAGAAAATGGTCCTGTGTCAACCTGCAGCTGAAAGGCAGTTTGTTACCAAATGTAGGGGGGGAACACAGGCTGCATGGACAGGCTAATTTTCTAAATGCCAGCTGGTTAATTTTCTTCATGTAGCATCAGTCTTTCTCTTCGGAGGTGGGCCTAAAGGTTCCCAACAGCTATCTTGGAGCAAGGAATTAATAAGAAGCAAGTCCACACTATTATCTTAGAGGTTCCTGAGTTATTCCTTGAGGGCAGCTGGTAACACCCTTTTTATAGTCACAAGCTGCCAGCTCTTCTGCTTGCTTCTAAGTGGCAAAAGGCAGAAATGACAATTACAATTGCTGCTACAGGCTCATTTCCAGACTATCAGGGTTGGAGAGATGAAGGGAAGGAGGGGGACTCGAAGCAATCTTTGGGGCTGTCTTTTACTGGTGCTAATGCTGAGTGCATCAAAAGGTTAATGCAAAAACATCCAGTGTCATCTCACTATGTCCTTTTCTATCTCCTCTAATCATATGGGTATGGATACGCCTGCTGCTGCAATCAGGTGCTGTTGATGTGCCTGAAGAGGGTGTTGGCAGCTGCCCTCCATCCGTTCACACTGCAGGAATGTACTGAACACCGTCAAAACAACACTTACCCTTCTGCTTATTTCTGCTGTGTATTAATTATATACTCACTGCATAAGGGAATTTAAGTAGCACTTCTACCCTTAGGCCCTGTCATTAATCCATTGGCGTGCATAGACCTGCTACTCTCCCCTGGCCCTTTGTCTCCTGCCACCCCAGACACTGCTACTGGGAATCCCTCCTACCCACTGTGTGCTTCAAAAACTGCTCCAAGGGTCCTGTCCTACATCACTCCTTCTTTCAGTCTTTTATATCTAAAACATGGCCATTTCCAACCTTCGTTAAACAATTGCCCAGAGCTGGTTGGCTGCAGGATTTTTGAGTGCTGAAGCAATTCACCAAGCTGGCTCCAGTGTGAATTCAGGTGAGCATCTCCACTGTTTGCAATAAATAATGTACTCTCTCTCCTTTTTACCTCTATTGAGAAATTTTCAAGAGTTGTACTGAAGGGAAATATTACCCAGCATGGCCAGCAAGGGATTATTACCCAGCACAGATGATTTTATGTAACTTTAGAGCTCCAAACTCACAAAGGTGTCACACCCAGGAAAACACCATTGAACAAGAATAAGGAGAAACCACATCCAGCTCACAGCAGTGAGGATAAAGCTGTGATGGCTAAAGAACAGAAGGAATGGGCAGAGAGGGAAAAGGGGTTGTTTGTGTTTAAGCAGGATGGATGAATGGAAAAAGAGCTTCAGTGAGAAGGAAATAAAATGGGTAACTCCAAAGTGAAGTTGTGCAGCAGTAAAGAAATACAGGCCCAGGAGCTGGAATTTTTTCTCCTATTCCCAGTCATGTTATTGACCTACTTCATTCACTCCCACATGCAATGGCTTTCTTAGCTTCAGTTTCTTCACCTACAAGATGCCACAGCTCTGCCAGGAACAGGTTTTAGCTTTTATTTATTTAAAATCTTCTGGCTTCAAGGCAAATTTAATTTGGCTTTCTGCAGCCTGCCAAGCATCTGACTGACCACAGTAAACAATCCTGACCCAGGACACCTTATAAAGCCATGGTGAGACCTCAGCAGGGGTCTCAAGATAACTCAAGTGCTGCCTTTTCCCATGCCCAAAACAGTCCCAAACAGAGCCAACACAAAAGCCAAGAATAGCTGTTCCTCTGCTAAATATCCCCGACAGCCCAGATGCAACAGCAGTTCTCACTCACAGCAACAAATTGGGCCCCAACAAGAGGAACGTGGACATTTTGCATTTGAAGCAGGCTCAGTGGAAAGGTGGTCCTGTGTCCATCTCCTGGGGAACTGTGCAGGAAGGTGAACACACATATGGTCTTCACACCACCTCCACATTTTCCCTCCTAAGTCCTAAGAGGAGTTAGTCCAGAGCCAAAAAGGGACACCACTGATTTGCCAAAGAGTTTCAACATGGACATTAAAAAGATCATAAACATTAAAAGATGCAAACAGAAGTTGCCATGACCCCCTTGCCCCATGCAGGTACCAACCTAAAAACCTTTTCCCCAGAGATTCACCAGCACACAGGTTTAAAACCTTTCTTCTTTATTACCTAAACAGTGGGGCTGAGACAGTGGTGAGAGGAGGGAAGCAGTGGTGGGACTTACCCTCTGAGCTGGGGTGCCTGGGTGGTTTGCACACAGACCCCTGAGCCAAACACTGCTCCTGCAGCACCCTCTGCTTCCCAGACCAGAGCAACCTCTGCTTCCCAGGCCAGCTTGTGTCCAACGCAACAACGCCTGTGGCTTTGACAGCTTAGGAGGGCTGTGAGAGTAGCCACTGAAGGCACTTCTTTCTGTCTTGGGCTGCAATTTTTCTGACTTGTTCTCAATCAAGTTGCTGCCCCCTCTTCTCCTAAGAGAAGGTTGCATGTTGTGTTTCAGTTTATCCTCTCCTGGTTAAAGTCCTTGGGCTGCTTGGGAGAAGGTTGCTGGGGCAGATGTATGGCCCTCTTTTAAAAAGAATAACTAAAAATAGTTATGATGGTTGCAATGGCAGGGGAATTCAAGCCAAGGTCTTGCAGACATCTTTTCATCTTCTCTGCAGTGGTTTTTACTCCCCTTTTTTCCTTTTCCTTTACTTCAGCTCTTACAGGTTCTGATGTCGTTCTTACCATACGAAATAACCCCAAACGCACATCAGGTGCTACCTGAGCAGAATCTAAGGTCTAAAAAGCTGATTGTGCTAGTTCTTTGAAACTCATGAACTTGCAGTCATTTGTTCTCCTCTCAGATACCCAGAGCACCATTTCACGTGATCTCTGTTAAAAGGATTCCTTTCAGAGAAATGCATAGTATGGTGAGACAATAGAGTGATAAAGGAACCATGCACCCCAAACCTTCTGTATTACCATGATATAAGGCCTTGAACACCCAGGCATAACCTCTGTCTGAAGACAAGCACTATCATAAATCTTGTATGTCAACCTGTGGGGTTTATGGACTGAATCAAACCCAGAGGGGTAAACTACTGATTTGATGATTAACCTGGGTTTCAATGCTGCTATTTATTATGTTAGGCAAATAAACTATTTTCTGTTTAAATGAGTTTCCGTGTTCTTTTTCACACTTGGGAGTCAAGTGAAGCATTAAGAAATAGCTTTTGTCCATGGAGCAAAAAATGCATGAAGGGAAACAAGAAAGCCATTTGCTGGGATTTTACTAATAATCATTTTAAGTGTATAAATATAGCATCTTACCAAGCCTTTGGCCACCACAGAAGTGTCTGTGCAATTGCTTAGCTTTATTTTAACCTTTGAAGAATAATTCTTAGGAGACTTGAGGAGAAAGATGGTTTGGTATCTAAAGCCTTGTCCTGAGACTCACAAGACTTTTCTTCAGAACTCTCTGCTGCCTGTACAGATCAATGTATTTCTCTCTCTGCTATTGCTCCTCATATCAGCAGCTTATAAACTCTGGGGAAAAAAAATCCAGATACTTGTTTGCTGTTCAGGGTGATGGAGCATGAACTTGGTGGGACCTCAAGGCATTAGTATGAATGTCCATTGATGTGAAAAAAAAAAAACAAAAAAAAAACAACAAAGAAGGAAAAAGAAGAACAAGTGTTTGCTGGATGGTACACAGCAGGGGTGATTTTCTTGCTCTTTGAGGTGGAAGCTCATGTGTTCCTTGCATGTAGCTGCAGTAGACTGGGAGTTTTGCACAGATGTTTCTTAGCAGTGTCAGGCTGGAGGACACTGCTACTGCCTCGTAAACCAAGTCCAGCATCTCTGAGCAACGTGTCTTATATGAAGGAAGAAGATAACAAGTCGGGATTGAAATTCCTCCAGGACTTTGACATCTTGCTTCATGCTGGTGTAGTAGAGACTCACAGCAAGGATCAGCACTGCGCAAAACGAGAGCCACAGGAGAACAGGCAATCCAGATGATGACCTGTCATCTGCTGAACGGTGATGAGGAGAAAAAAGAAAGCAGCATTATTTTAGTGCCATCTTAAACACTTCCCAAATTTGATCCCCCGCTGATGCCTTTGTCCCAGTTTTCTGGGAACAGCAGGGTACGCAGGGCTCTGGTGGTGAGCACTTCCGTAGGCATCAGTTGAGTGATAGCGAGTCACACCTCCTGATGGAGGGTGGTGAGTATAAAAGATATCATCTAATGGAACATTTAAAGAGTTTAATTATATGCAATAAGAACAGGATTAGCATAGCTAATGCATGATCTCAACTTCCCCTCCAGTAATTATTTTTTATACCTTTACACTAAACGTTAAGTTGAATACTAGGAGAATATGAAGCTACTTGGTCTAATTATTTAATGTTCACAAATGCTCCATAAAGGAGAGAAGCTGTAGATTTCTGTTGTTTTCCCTGGTAACTCAGCTTCTTTGGGACTCCTGCTAACTATGGAAAGAACCCAAACATGGCTCCATTAACCAAGAGGCATGTTCAGAAAGCTCTGGCAGTTTTAACCACTCTCTGAGTGCTACGTGTGCTAATTGCACCAGAACATCCTCTGCACTCGCTCTTCAGCAGGAGGATACTGTAAACATTTTTCTTGCCTTCAAAATATTTTCCAAATATGTTTAAAGTGCCACAGGTCAGGCACAGCACGCATGTGGAAATCAGAGGGCTGCCTTCAGCTTGCCAACAGCTGTGTCCCAGTCCTTGCCTGCATGTATCCATCCCTGGGCCTTGGGGATCCAGTTTGATTCAGATCTGGCTGCTCTGTCTGACTGCACGACCATTGCACAGTCGGCACTATTTCATAAAGCACTTAGAGTATTAAACATGCAGTATAAAGCCAAATTCATGCCTGAATAAAACCCACAGTATGCAGCTATTTTCCTGCCATATGCACATAATCAATAAAGAGATAAAAATGTGGAGTGTATTATTATGGGTAAAGGGCCAACATTAGCTGTAACATATTTAAATTAGCTTCCACTCCGAGCCCTGGAATACACACCAGTCAATTAAACTGTCACACAGATGTACAGAGAGGAAGGTAAAAGTCATAAAACCAAGCCAGAAACACATAATAATGTATCAAAAAGTGTATGGGGAAAAGGTAAAATGTTAATAGGCAGTCATTTTATAGCTAACCGGAAACCAAATCAATGTCCCATAATAGATCTGAGTGAATTATTTGCAGCAAGTAATTTATTCATTTGAATTTAGCCCTTCTTTCTGTTTGCAAATTATCCATGTGCAGACTTCAGATTTTATAAATTTATTTGACATTATTCTATGAATGGTTGATATGAAGGTGTTTAGCCAGGGAATTGCTCACCACTTTCTGGTTTTGCAGAGATTTGTGAGTTGGGAGTTGGTATTTCCCTTGTGAAATTTCCCACACCACAGGCTGCAGCTCTTGACTGGGTGCCCACCTGCCTTTCCCAGCGTGGGGCTCAGCTGATGAGCACATATGGGAGCACGGAAACCTTCCTGTGGAAGCTGAACAGCTTTTCACATCAACCTTTTTATTATGAAGCTCTTGTAACCTGTTTCAATCTTGAAAAAGTTACTTTCCATGTGAAATTTCTGGATGATCTCAAATGTAAAAACTGGGGAAATTTCTGGATGATCTCAAGTGTAAGACTGGGCTTTCCTCATATACTCTCAGTTAGGAAATATGTTCAATCCATGAATAGAAAAAAAAAAAAGTGGAAGAGTAATTCCACCTGCAGAATGGTGATGAACTGTGCTCACAACAGCTTCAGCCCTCACTACAGTTATGTGCTGAAATTAAAATTTTCTTTCCTAGATTACAATTAGAAATGTAATGCTTAAATTTGTTAGTCAAATTGGTTGTTGGAAGAGCACACTCAGCCACAGATGTGCCCAATCTTATGGCAACTCATCTGAGAAAAGCACTGGACCTGGATACAGGAGATTTTGTTTCAGTTCCTGCCTTGGATACACATTTCCACTGCCCCCTGAAGAATATTTGATATTTGCTTTTCCACCTGGCTCTTTTCTGGATATAATACCTAGTTTCTAGCCCAATAATAGCCCTAGCTGATACCTCCATTGTCATGAGCATACAGCCCCTCTTCCTGGACAATAGCAATAGCTGAGGGATATGGGGACATCTGCCTGGGAGGTTTTTTGGCTTCCCAAAACTATAGGGGTGTGTGTGTTTATGTACATGTATATAGGTACCCTTCTTCCTTCACTGCACTGCCTACAGCAGGGGCTGGATGTTGTCCAGGGCCTCTAGAAGTGATCACCATCATCAGAACATCCAGATACAGACATTTGCTTAGGGGTCCCTGGGGCTGCCGAGCCACAGACAAAAACCAGAAAAAAATGATTATTTTTATTATTTCTACCATGCTGTCAGCATATAAATGAATTGTCTCTTCCCCTCATACAAAACTCAGCAGGGAGAACTATTGTTTTGCTTGGGGTGCTTTCCTTGCATATCTTAGTGAGAAACCTGTCCCTATTCTATTGCCATAAAATATATTAATTATATGTAAATTAAAAATAGCTTCGGGGATTTAATTTTTGTTTCCACTATTTGTCTTACTAGATGTCTTGTTTAAAATTGCACCAGACCTCATCAGCACCTTGTGCTGATTATGCTGAGAAGAAAAAGAAACAACCACTGGCTGTACAAAATGCTGTGTATATGGAGGGTATATTTGCACAGTGCATCCCACCAGCTGCAAAAGCAAACTCAGGTTAATGCTATGGATGGCTCACAGTTGTAATGTGAAAAATTCAACTTACCCACTACGTAGTCACAGCAGGAAATGACTAGAAAACAGAATGAAAATGTTTTTACATGCCAGGAAATGTCTCTTGGTAGCGGGTGAAAAAGAAAAGCCAGAACCAAGCAGTGTCTCTGAAATTGCCTGTCAGCTTGGAGATGCTGGGCAACTTCTTACACCACTTTTGGCTCTGGATGAGGACCTACCCACTCCATGCAAACATGCAGATGCAGGTGCACTTCAGGAAAGTGGGGAAAAATTATTGTGTGGGAGAATTCAGAGGCAGGATTGCTGCTGTTGCAGGGAGGTCAGGAAACAGCTCCTGCTAAAAACTCTCCCTATTCCACATAATTCCTAGAAAGGAAAGGATTTAGACCAACAGACTGAGAGAATGAAAGTTAAAAAAGCACTGTCAGACTAACTTTCATCAACAATATCCTGGAAATGCGTCTACTTGGCAGCCAGGGCTCAGACACAATCCAGGATGAAAAGTCCATAGAATGGAAAAAATTCAGTGGTGCTGGAAACCTTCATTTTACCAGCCTTAATGCTAATAATATTGTGTGGACAAACAGCAGATAATCTAAATCACAGACTGTTTGCAACACAGAATACTAATTATGGGTTGGAACATTTCTCATGTCTCCATGGAAAGAGCCGGAGTCTTCTCCATCCTTGCAGCTCCCTGCACGTGTTCCAGCACGGCTTTGCTGAAGTCAGAGACAGTGGGAGACAGCCTGGGTCCCCTGGACTGGACTGACTGCAGGATTACCAGCGCCGGTGTGGGGCGTGGACTCCGGCAGAGAGCTGGGAGAGTTATTAACTCCCATCAAAATCCTGCTCTTGAACAGTCAGATGAACTTTGAGGAATTTAGGGCTGACTCGCTGAGTCTTTCCAGGAGTTCAGTTTTGGTGGGAAAGCCCAGGCCATGTCAACAAGCTTATCAAGAAACAGCTTCCCCCTCCTGCCTCCGGAGGCATCCCAAACAACGTATTGCCAAACAAATGAGAGTTCTGTTTATATACACATCAGCAGATGCCAAGCCTTATTTTCAGAAGCTGGAGCAGTCCAAACAGGTGGCTGACATAGAAATGTTGCCATTCTGCCACCTGTGTTTTGACCAACTGACACAACAAACCCATACAATTTTAGCTCTCTACCAATAAATACAATTTTCTTGGTTGGATCGGTTTGGGAAAGTCAGAATGCAACATCAATTCTTATTTGGTATTGCACACAGCACATGTGGAAGTACAAAGTGGATCCTTGTGCCAGACCTCTGCTGAAGGTCACTCCCAGTTCACCTAGCTGCAACATTTAGGCTCACGAATTAAAAGACCAGAGGTTTTGTTAGCTGTGCCAGTCCTTGGGTGCCTTTGTTGGCATAAGTTATTACATCCTGGCTGCTAGGCTCAGACCTCTGCTATTGTATTCTGTGGCATCCTAGTTACCCACAGTGACATAATTATGTTTAAATTTGTTCTGAGTGGAAAGGTTGTTCTGGGGAAGCCCTGGGGCTCAGCCAGGCCCATGGCCTACAATGATCCCTGTTGGGGGCTGGCTCGGGAGGTCACTGTGACAACAGCTGAGGGTGAGGCAGGAGCCTGTCTCCTACCAGGGCAGGAAAGCAAATGGACCAGATGCAGTTCTGCAGAGCACAGAGCAAAAATCATCCATCCTCTGCTCCATGCTGAGCTGAAAATCACAAATCACGTTATCAGAGGGGGTGGCTGATGTGGACAGAGAGAGTGGATGTTAAAAGCTAGAAATGTCATGCCAAAAGGCTTAATAACTTGAGCATACCATGTTCAATGACTTCTTCTGGCTCACGAAATCGAACTCTTCTCTCTGCTCTCCGCTTTTCCCCCACAGTTTGATCCACAGGTGGCCTTTTCCTCAGTATGGAAGGAGGATATCTACTGTCATCTGTCTGAAGAGTTAATCAAAACACAAAACATGTGGCCATTCAAACAGGGTTAAGGTATCTGGGTGAAGTTTTGATCTTTTGTGGATATGTTACCGTGTCCCTTGAAGGACGGGATGTATAACACGTCTGCTTGGACATAGTCAGACCACTGTAATATTTACAGCAAGACAATGGGGATATTCCTACATTGCCCTAGACCTGCAGTACTCTAAAGCTGTATTCTCAGGGAAAAGGTTAGTTAAAGTAATGGGCAACAAAGTGTTCAGAAAGGATTTCTCTAAATTGTAGCAAACATTTGCTGAAGGTGGCTGCTCAACAGCCTTGGGCAATTCTTAGAAGAACATAAATGTGATATGAAGTATATGAACCATAACCTTTGGAGCACCTTTGAAATGTTCTGAGCTAAGCAATTTCATTCAGAATGCAGTGTTGCCATTTCAACACCAGGGACTATGCAGCTGACGGGTTTGGACGCTGCTGATGGGTACAAGAAGATAATTTATCTGCACTTTGATATCACAATTACGCTGTTGCTCTGGTTTTTGCTTGGAAACCACATTTAGTCTTTGACAACAGAACCATTATGCTGTGGATTCTTTGAAATTACAAGAAACAGAGCTGCGCTAACACTAGTAAGTTACTGTTCTGCATAGGAATGCTCCCACAGTCAACTGTCCAAAGTCAATCCAAAGCATCTTGGTTCAGAAACACCCACTGTCCTCTGGAAGTAGAGTGCAGATGGCAATTTTTCTACTATTCAAAGATCTAAGTGATGGGCATAGATTCTTCACATTTTATTTTTAAGATTGAAGTAATCTTCTCCCTTTCCATATCTTTCCAGCCTTTTCCATCTCTTCCCTCTGTTCCTTTGCTAGATAAAGGTATTATTTCTTCTGGTTGCTGTCCCTGCTCCCTTTTCCCCCCATTGTTTACTGTTTCCCCACTCAGTGACTGTCTGCTGCTCACTCCATATTTTTCCACTTGCTTTAATCTTTCTACTCCTCAATTATCTACTTTTTCCCTTTTTTAGACCCAAATACCCTTGCTTTGCCTTTTCACTTTGGATGTTTTTGCCACAGGCACCATTTCACATACCTACTCCTTGGACTGCAGAAGCAGGATTAGGTCCCATTAACTACGGTCTGGGGGTATCAGACCCCAGACTAAAGGGGATAAATAGGCTTTCTTATGCATCACATTCTGGATAACCTCAGAAAGGCATATTACATAGTCAGCAGGAGGTGCCGTGGGGTTAGGAATGTCTTCAGCTTTGATTCCTTCTCCTGAGAGATTCATAAAACCAATCTCATCACTGGTAAGGATGCTTTCTCTGATCTTGGGGTCATATCACCTCTGTCTCATGGCTGTGGACAGTGTGTTGGAGTTCTGTGTTTTTCATTCAGCAGTTCAGAAGCTGGAAGCCCCAGTCAGGGTATGGGAAATCTGGATTTAACTTCTTTCTAACTCCAAAGAAACACAAAGCCACAACTCTTACATGCACACCCTCATCATCAGAGTTATCGTGCACACACAGGAGCAGGGAATCTCAGTCTCTGCCACTGAAGCTGTCTTGTTTGGCCTTGAATAATTAAATATTCATTGAGCTAAAGAAAGAAAGAATGACTTTACAGCCTGGTGTTTGGGTGCTCCCTTGGGGGTGGCAGAAGTCTGCTCCTATCCTTGCTCCAATGAATACTTAATAAGTAATACTTAAATATTCATTGGAGCGGTCACTGGGAACAGGGTCTCTCATCTACCAGGTGAGTGCCCCAATCACTCTGTGACAGCCACACACACACATACACACTTGCTCACATAATGAATATTTGATTATTCTGTGTAAAATGAAACAGGTTTAGGCAGACACAGCCTAGCTCAAGCTAGGGGTGGTTATAGATATGAGGGCTTCTCCTGTGGCACAACCAAGGAAACCGAACCTTTTGTTTGGAGAGATTTATAACTCTAAGTGCAGCTGTTGTCCATATGAGCTTTTCTAAACACACAGCAGTGACATCACATCAGAAGAGAAAAACATTAAACAATTAGCTGGTTGGATAAGCCAAGGAAGACCTTAAAAAGGAAGTGATTTTACAATATTTACTAGAATTTAATAACTTATGGAAATCAAAGCTGCACAGTGTCAGAACAAACAAAGCACTGTCCCCTCTGACAGAAGCCTGGTGTTAACATACTGTGACAAGAGCTGGAAACCTACCAAAGTGATAGCTGGGAAATTGTATGACCCTGAAAACAACCCATTTGTAACAAGCTCTGGACACTGGACACAGGGACTCCATCACCCATCAGAAGATTACTTACCGGCAGCTCCTTGCCACTATGATCAGAAAGTGAGGCTGGACATATTTGGGACATGTACTCTGGATGCCAACATGAAGCCTCCCACATGAAGCTTTGGATGGAAAGCCTCTCGCCCAGGAAAATGGGAAGGAACAGGGAATAGTATCCAGAGACCCCTGTGCGGTGGGGACGGAGCCGGCAGCGGCACCGCGCAGACGGGAGCGGCAACGGAGGACAAGGGAGGGGAAAGAAGAGTTTCCGCCCTTCATACCAGGGCTGGCGTGGGAAGGATGACGCTACGTGAGATGTACTCAGGAGCCAAAAATAGCACATAGTAGTGATACTGATTGTGCAGCTGGAAGCAGGGCTTTTTGTGGCAGTGGGAGAGGGCCTGAATGGAGCAAGTCACAGATAAACACCTAAATATTTATTTTGTATGAATTCGAAGTTGAGGGTGGTTTTTTTAATAACAATTGCTGCATCTCTGTGATCACGTTGGTTTCCTTTGCAGAACCCATTCACAATCACGAAAATCTTGCAAGTGGGATTGCTTTCAATCCTTATTCCATTCAAGATATGTGGGTAAAGCCATCAGGAAATTATATAAATATAGTGGGATGACAGATATCTCTCTCCAGAACAGTTATGGCCTCACTTTATATGTTTTACAAATTAAATCCATTATTATAGTAATAAAATGGGATTTAAACATTTGACATTTCTACTGATATTATAATAAGATTATTGATAGAAAGAGAGGTGATTTACTGTTCAAGAGGCTTTAACAGCCACTTGTCAAATGCTGAAGGCTCGGCATCATCAAATATACAATTTTTAGTCAGAAATTCCTACCATGACTGCTGAAATATACTGGTTTACTGTCCTTGCAAGCACAAGCTTGTGATTTTTTTTTTCTTTGTTCTTTTTCTGGAGCTATTTATTTGCTGTGCTGTGTGTATTGCACATGGTTTGGTTATTTAGCAGTGGCTGGATGGATTCTCCCATGGCCTGCTCAGACTGGCCCTTGTTCTGCAGTGCAGCTAGGGTTGCAAGATGGTCATACAGGCACTGGGAACCAGAAGGCACAGCTGGCTCTGTGGGCTTCACTGTTTATTTAACCCTCCTTCCAGGGATATGGGGAATGGGTGAGTAGATTAGAAGGGTTGGGATCCTTCCCCAGCGAAAACTAGGCCAGAGCAACAGAGGACACTTCTGTGGCTGATGTGGGGTCAACAGGCCCCTCAGGACTTGCTGCCCTCCTGCAGTTCAGCCTCTGCATGGGTCTGCTGTCCTCAAACCTACCCTTAGTCACATCAGTATCCACGTGGAAAGGAACAGATTTTGCTGGTCTAGGGCTCTCCACCGAATTGCACCACAAGCCCCCTGGAGGGAGTTACCTTACCTTCTCTTTCCTGTGCATTGGGGTGATGGAGGGCTTTTCCTCATGCTGAAACCAGCTCACAGCTGCAGGCCTTGTGAAATGCTCTCAAAATTCCCTCTCTGCTGTGTCCTGCAAGTGTTCCACAGAAGTTATTCCAGAATATCTAGGATGACTTCTGGTGGGGAAAAGACATTCCTCAAAATTTTGTTCATAGTAGATCCTAGACAGAAAGGTGACAAAACCTGTCAAACTGTGGTCCCTGGCATCTCTAGCTCCTCATTCCTCCTATTGTGATAATCACTTACTACTAATCCCTGTAAGGAGGAGTTTACCCGCCTGTTTTGGCCAGCAAACTGATGGAGGTGGGAAGAGGGAAGTCAAACTCTAGTCCTCATCTAGCTTTGACTTTCTCCATGGGAATTGTCTCATTTATTTTTACTAGTGTCACCCAGCAAGGCACATAAGAAGGTCTTGTGTAGCCTCTTATTCCTGCAGAGCGTGGCAATGAGCTTGCCAAATTTTAGACCTGAGTGAAAAACCTTGTTCCTGTCTTTTTCACTGAACTTGGCTTTGTTGAAAGGAGGATTTCACAGTTTTCTAAGTATTTGGTTAAAGATATTTTGGTAATTTCTCTCTCAAAAAAACCAAAGAACCAAACCCCAAAAAAGCCCAATGCAGAAGTTGATGGGATTTGTTGTATTCAAGAAATGGAGACTTTTATAACTTTTGCTGCCAGAAATCATTTCTTTTCAGTTCTAGATTCCCCTTAAATGTAAACAATTTTTTTTGTTCATTTGATTGAAAAATAATTGGGCAGCTTATAAATGTTTTCATGAAAGATTGCTATCTAAATGCCAGGAATGGTAATTTCATAGTGGCATTCTCACTTTTATCTCAAGACGTGCTAATTATATTAATAGTAATGATTGTAAATGCTTGAATAATTAGTAGTTACCTGGGCACTCAAGTTCCAGTGGATAAAGAAGTCAGGAGTTTATACCTCATAACAGGGACAGCTCCATTTGTACTAAGTGCTTTTGATTGTAGTTTAACAACCTAAAACTGGATATATGTTAGGAATAAAACACAGCCTAATGCTTAAAGTAAAAGAATCCAGGAAAATAACTTCTCTAGCCTCTGAAATCACTGGTAATAAATAATAGTTACAATAGTGGGATGATTTCTGCATTAGAAGCTGGAAGAATTTCCTTTAATATTGCCCTTCTTTTTAAAGTAATTTTTCATCTAAGCTTTGATCTCATTTCACGCAACATATGCCAGAAACAAAGCTGGACAAATAATTTATAAATGCATTAGTTAGCTTGTGAGTGTCACCTCTATTTCTTTCAGCTAATTGTTCACAAATAGATAGTGACTTTTGTAAATTTATTCATTATTCAGATTTATTCACTGGATAATTGTTGAGAGTAATTCTTTGTCTATTGATTGCTTGGAAGCATTTTGCTGTGAACATTTAATAGTAAAAATCTATCCAAGCTTCCAATACAAGACAAACTAAAATTGTCTATAACTACTGATGTAGTCCTTAAACATGAACAATATATTACAGTCTTAAAGAGCAACACCAACCTTTTCATCAAGAACTCCACTACTTCCCATGGTAAATAGGAGGGAAAGCAAAAGCATTTCAACTCTCTGTATAGCACTGGCATTGGATGGTCCACATTGTATATGCAAATAAGTTTTTACAAGAAAAGTATTGCTTAAGTGTTTGCTCAGCAGAAAAACAAAACAAGCCCGAACAAAATGTGATTGACTTCCCAGAGAATAAATATGAACAGTCCACACAAAGGAATTAACTGCACTGCCAGTATTTTTTCTGCAATGCCCCAGTGGAAGATGTCTAGGAAATAAACATAACATGATAAAACAATTTTACACTCAGAGGATAGCCGTGTAACCATGTGAACTGTTTTTCCATTTCCTTCTGTGGGAATAAATATTTTAGACAAGCAAAGTACTTCGTAAATGATGCCTTTGTGGGGATTCGTCTGGCCTGGTTCAATTATTCTGAAACCTAGCAATTTTCTCATATCATTGAATCTGCTTTTATTGCAAATAGGGTCATAGAAATAGTCACTCATTGCAATAATGGACTTCGTTTATCTTAACTATTAACACTTCCAGTAGGTTTACACACACGTATATATTCAATATTTATGGATATGCACAGTGCATATATATTAATAATGAAGTAACTTTATCTCCATCAATCTGAAAACAAAATCACGTAATACCATACAGTGCGGGGTGCAGTGGTAACTGGAAGCAGCATATCAGGATAACAGAACAGAAAAGGAATAAATAAATTAGAGGGGAGTCTTCCATATCTTCCTCAACTTCCAGAGTGTCAACTGAGCCTTTGTTCAATATTCCTTGTTTCGTGGTTCTGTGTACTCTTGATTAATAATTTAGAGATGCACCGTTTGGAAGCAGGGTAAGTTTTGTGTTTGCCAAGAGTGATTTTCCACTAGTCAGAGAGTACATCAGGAAATAAAACAGCAAATTGCCCCACAGAGTATAATTAGCTGTTGCCTCCTTCCTGTTTCTGCCTCTGGAGAAACAGATTAGTGCTGAAAGTTGTGGGACACTCATGCGATGTCATATGGCACCGTTTCTTCTCCTCAACCTTCCAGTAAAGAAAGCACTGTGCAAATCACAGCCTCAAGACAAAAAAAGCTATTTGAACTGCATGTTTCCATTCCACATCCAGAAGGGTCATGATTAGTCTGTTGTCTGGTGGTCGTTCCAAAATGAGGCATTTTTGTGGAGTTAGGGAAAAAAAGATCAACAACAAAGCGTAATGGAAACAGAGCACTGAATGGGAAGATGGTCTGGTAGCACTGGGTGTGCCAGCCAGGATGAAAACAATCAGTTTTCCTTCCTGTATATCTGTTAGTTTCTGTGATGCCCAGAGAGATGTGTATCCAGGTGCATTTTTCCCCGAGGAAGGGCAGTTGTGGTCAATGCAAGGTGCAGCATCAACAGTCCCTGTGGTGCTCCATGAAGGACCCACAGGATTATCCTCCCGGTGGGACCTCTTTGCCCTTTAGCTATTACTACCCCGTGCTGGAAGTTTTCATGCTCACACAGATCTGTAAGTACCCCTTGGATGTGGGTAGGCAGACCTGGGCCATTCATCCAGGACCTGTGGGCCTGGATTGCTAACCTTTGTAAAAATTAAATTAGGGGTGCCATTACTGCATGTGGCCATCTAATCCATCACACCAAAACTCACTTCTGAAGGCAGAGCCATGGCTTTATTTGCAGATGTAGAATCACAGAATAGTTTAGGTTGGAAAAGATCTTTAAGGTCAGTGAGTCCAACTGTTAACCCAGCATTGCCAAGGCCACCACTAAATCACGTCCTCAGGTGCCACATCTAAATGTCTTTTAAATACCTCCAGGGATGGTGACCCAATGGCTTCCCTGGGCAGTCTGTTCCAGTGCTTGACAACCCTTTCAGTGAAGAAAGTTTTCCTTATATCCGATCTAAACCTCTCCTGTTGCAATCTGAAGTCATTTCCTCTTGCTCTATTTCCTGTTAATTGGGAGAAGAGGCCAACACCCCCCATCTACAACCTTTTTTCAAGTAGTTTTAGGGAGCGATATGGTTTCCCTTGAGCCTTATTTTCTCCAGTCTATACTGGAGCTGCTTCCTCAACTGCTTCTCTTAAGACTTGTGCTCCAGACCCTTCCCCAGCTCTGTTGCCCTTCTCTGGACTTGCTCCAGCACCTCAATGTCTTTCTTGTAGTGAGAGGCTTAAAACTGAAAACAGAATTCAAGGTGCAGCCTCACCAGTGCTGAGTACAGGGGGACCATGTAGCAGGTCCTTCAAAGAGATGATCATCTTTCTGGAGCCGTGGCACCAGTTTAAAATCCACAATGTGCACAGGTTTGTACTGGTTTTGAACCGGGCTCTTTTCTAAGGCAAAGACTGAAGCACTGAGAAGAAGTGTTGTAGGGTTTTGTGCTGTGATGAGAACATCCCTGCTGCAGGGCAGAGCAATCTCTGCTCTATTTGGACTAACTGGAAGTGATTTAACTCTGTTGAGGAATTTGGTCTCAATTTATCCCTGGCATGAGTCCATTGGCTTATAAAAGGCATGAATCTGTCTCCATTTCTTAAAATTGCCTCTCTTATTCATGTGTCTTTCCGGGTAGATGTTACAAATAACCACAGAGGACTTGTGATGATATATAGTAAACATAGAGAGAATTTCTGGCTGCTGAAATGAACTTTTTAAGTAATTACAGACTGATTCCACGTCCATTTCATAATTAGACTCCTGAGATTGCAGCCAAGCTATTATTTGTGATTCAACATGCATTTTTATTTTAGAAATGCCCCATAGCCATTAGGTTTATTCCACCTGAGATTTTCTAATTTGTTCTGATCATGCTGTCACTGGGACCTTAAATGTAAAGCAGGTATTGACTGAATAAGAGTTACCAAGTAACCAAATGCTAATATCTGCTGTTGGGTCACTGATTCCAAATCAGTCAGTCCCGTTGATGTGGGATGTGGGAGATGGACAGGGCTGGAGTGAGTGAGGTCATTCTGATTTAGCTTTTGTCACATGCTCATTGTATTTTAGGGACAAAAAGTAGTGGAACTGGAACCTCTGCCTAAAGCATTTGGGCTGCTGTTGATGTCAGGGCTGCCATCAGCCATGAGATGAATGAGGAGAAACCCACTGCCAGCAGGAGGACATCTAAGCTGGCATAAAAGAGAAAAGACATGCAAAGAAAACCCCTGAGAAACAGGGAAAGTGGAATTATCTTCAGGAGTTCTATTTTAGCAGTAATCACTTTGTGCTTGATGTTGTGCTCATTGGGGCTTCCTGCCCGCTTTCCTAGGTGGGCATTGACCTGAGGAGAAATCCAGCCAGGATGACCACAGGGTATAACCTCAAAAGGGGATTAGTAGTCTTGTCTTAATCCCAGGTATCAAAAGACTACAACTGACTTCTCTGAGCCACTGTGTCTCCTCTGAAAAGCATTTTAGAAACCTGGCAGCCATTAATGCCAAACTGGCCCTGAGAGGGGCAGCAAGTGGGGCTGACTGCAGTGGAAGGGAAGAAGCCAAGGGAATCACAAAGCACCTAAACACAGGCAACTACATAACATGATTTGAGGGCACTGATGTAAATGCTCCTGAGCTCCATTTGCAGTGTCACCTTGGAAGAGGATTAGATTAGATTAATGACATGAAAGAAGAACAGAAAAATGGAGAAAAGAGCAGGTTGAAGTGTTACAAAAGCCCAAATGAGTAAAAAAAAGCATGAATTGGAAAGCATTTGGATGATGATATTGGATGATAAAGATTATAAAAAGAAAGTGGCAAATCCCTCTGTCATTGGCAGCTGCTTTACATTAATGTTAAGTCTATTAATGATGATATTTGTTTTTCTAATTGGTATGTAATTCTCTGTCCTCCACCTCTCCAAGCCCTGGAGACTGGTGATTTCAGAGAAAAACAAGTAGGTTTAACAAAGAAGTAATTGGTACAATTTCCAAAACTGGCTGAGTGCTTCTGGAGTTTATATTCAATTGCATCTCAGTTTAAGCTGAGGCAAAATAAGCAAGGGAAAATTCAGGCAGAACATCAAAGTACACTTGTTGGCATTAGGCTACACAGATAAGCTAGGTTGAAAGCCAGTTATGTTTTGCAGAGGCAAGCTGAATATTTAAGGTGTGCTTTCATTCCAAAGCAGAGCATCATTTGGCATTCCTTCAAGAGCATTGGAGGGTCCTGCTTACACCAAGACAATTTGCGTCTTACGGTGCGGTCACTGAGAGCAGGATGTGCTTTTAGAGTAGAGTGGGAAACCAGGGTCCAGCTTTGATCCCTGGCAGGTTTGAATCAGAACCTTCAAGTTCAATGCCTCTAGGATGCAGCTTCTTATTAGCTGCCTTCTAACAGCTCAGCTCTCTCTCTTTCTCCCCCATTCTCTCCTTCATTCTATCAGAAATTTGGTCCGGGACCACGAAACCTCTCAGCTTAAATTAATATTTTGGTCAGAATCATCTCTGCTTCAACAAATGCATTTTTTTTTTTGTGATGTGGAGCATTTTCATGGGCATATTTTTCATCATCTCAAATGTATGAGCCTTTCAATCAGTCTCCTCAATGAAACAATGGAAATTACTTTGCCTTTTCTTTTAAAACCAGAGAAATGCAAAGGCAAGGAATAAAGCTTCATGGGACAGCTGTGGAGATGCTGAAATAATAGTGTCTGAAGGGAGGAGCATGGAAGATGAGCTCTTGGTCTATAATGTGATTCTGACTATGTGGCTGTTCCCTGACAAAGACAAAACTTTTGGGTACACAGAGCTAGTTCAGTGTCTTGCATTCTCTCTTTCATGCATTATATCCACTCTAGCAAACATTTCTGGGAGAAGTTTTGAGACTGGAGTGTTCCTATACTTCCTACCTATTATTAGCATTTCTCCATATGTATTGGAAATCTGTAAAACGTTAGATCCTTTCTGGAGCATACTGGGCCAAAAGGCTCTTTGCTCTAAAGTGAAAATAATGGAAAAGTGACATCACCACTCCTCCTTCCCAGAAGTTGTCTCCTGCCTCTGTGACACCTCTGAGGCTGTAGACCTGAAACACCTTTTCCTGACACTCCTGCTTTTGGCAAGCTTTGTTACTTGCTGTGTGGATAATGCCAGAACTGGGAAATAGTTTCAACTTGTTCAATGGTGTATTGGACAATCCAAATCAAAAGGTTATTAGCAAGGTATGCTCCAGGAGCCACCACTCTGTCATGTCTTTCAAGAGGATCCAGTGTAAGCCAGCATCAGTGTCAGAGATGTAGACTAAGAAGTGCCAAGTTAATCAAAGCTGGTGGGTTTGCTCTCCTCTGTGCTCCCCATTGTCATTTTAGAAAGGACACCTTCAGCTCCTTTGCTTTTACCAAATACAAATCAAATAACTGCTAGGCAGCAAAATGACACCGCTTCCTTTTTTTTTTTTTTTTTTTTCCCGGGAATATGAAACATAAATAAAAAATACAGAGGAGGAAAAAGGGAATTTGGAGAATTTGAAGTGGGTGGCACTGGTAGCTGTCACCTTTACTTATCAGTTCAGAGTTCTATTTTGGGGCAGCATGTGGTGGAAACAGCCTGGCACTGGAGAGGAGAAGTTAGTGCTCCATGTACCAAACACCTCTCAGAACACCAAGCCATCTACTTATCTCTTTTACAAAACCAAGGCTGAAGATGTCTTGGGGATGATTCTCCCAGATCTTGGGCACTACCCCAGTGGTAGTTCTGGCCTTCCCATCAGAAATCCTTACTTTATTTGCTCCCCAAAAAGTAAAGTAGCTGCTCCAGGATGAAGATATAGAACTTCGTAAATTCAGATACTTGTCAAAATCTTTTTTTGCAAAAGATTCCTGCCTGAATCATGACCCATTCACTCTAGGTGCTTTGTGTGAGCAAAATAGAGTTTAATGCCTGCATTTGGGAATGTCATTAGGAAGGGAACATGGAGCTTTCCTGACCCACACCATGGTAAGCAGATCACACCTCCTTTCTGGAGGTAAAATGGGTGGTTTGAGATTTCAAATGTTTTTACTCTTGTTTTCAACATTCATGAAAAAATGGGCTCTAGGAGAACCAGTTATCATACTGCTTTTGTACTGATTCAATTCTAAAAAGTCTGATGAGATAGTTTATTGCAGCTCCTAATAAGGGTTACTATTGTTCATAAATAACATGCTCAAATTCTTCAGTCTTATTTAAGAACAGAGCTGTATGAGAGCTGCAGATACTGGCAAAGAGGCTGTTCCTACCCTGCAGTCTGTTAAACTGAAGGAGCAATGCCACTTTACACCAAAAAAAAGATTTGGCCCATAGTTTTCAGAGAGGCTGAATATAGAACATAAGGGAAAAGAAGCCAAGAAGCTGCAGTGTTTTGACAGAAACAGGTTAAGCAGTTTAATGACAGAGGCTCTCTGCACACTGGCCTATGTAGCCAAGAACACACAACCTTTTTTAGACGTACCTGTTGGTCACGATGAAAAATGTAGGCAGCATCTCACACTGACATGTCTGGCTTGGGAGGCCTGCTCAGAAAAATCCCTCATCAGAGCAGCAGCTGTCTTCTTCCCCAGGGCAAATTCCTTTAAAGCTGTCAAAGGTTCTGTAATCAGACTAGGTCATCAAAACCGGTCCTCCTGAGGACTGGAAATAAGATCCAGAGATGAGCATTCAGCTACATGGGCAAGGTCTAAAACACTAAAGTTTCCATTGAAATTAAATGAAGAGACTGTAATTGCTGTGAAAGAAAGGTGAAGCAATCATTGAGAGAGCCTGAAAGCTTTCAGAGCACCTCCTGAAACGATGCTTGCTGGAAAGCAGGGATCTATGTACTGAATAACAGAATCTGATAAGAGAGCACAGCTTTTACAGGGAAACCAACTTCAATAACTACTGGAGCATTTGACTCTGTGGCTCCTGGAGAGGCAAATTTAATTGAGATTTCACCTCATAGCTGAATAGTTTTATTACCAGGTTAAATAAAAAAGGTTAATAAAGTAATAAAAATGGATTCTTTGCATTCTTGATTTCAAAACACGGAGCTGTGGTCAATATGATTAATAATTTGTAAATAGAGTGAAAAAAAGCACAAATAGCCATGGTGACATGGAGAGGGGACTGCTATGAGCTTGCACCCTCCCTTGCAATTCTGCTTGCATTAGCAGTTTTGCAGTTTCCATAAATAAGGTAAGGTAAAGCAAATGTACTGAGATCCTCTCTGGTCCAATGTTTACTGCTGTTACTGGAGTTACATCTGGGATACATTTGGCTTGGATTTGACTAAACTCTATCTTGGATAAAATGAAAGAGTATCAGTGTATTGGATTTTAGCTGTATTTACTGTAAATTGTTTACAGCATCTCTGATTTTAAGGGATTGATCCCTGCCTGAGGAACAGTATCAGAGTAAACAGATCAAAACTTGTCCTTAGTGCTTCTCCAGTGCTCTGGCATTACACCAGATCCTGGTAGCCAGCTCTTTCCTACTTTTTAAATTAAAAAAAATCGCCACTGTACTTGATGTGAATGTTCGCATAACTACAGAAAAATGGGAAATAAACAACCTGTCTCCTAAGTAGGAATAGCTGGGGGAAATCACTGACTGAGCTACCCATGGGGGAGCAGACAGTGCCCTAGCCGCTGTGGTGGGCACGGGAGAGGGGATGGGGAGCTGCCTAAGCTGAAGTAATTAACAGGAGGAATCCCTGGAGGAGGGCAGAAAGAAAATGGAGGTAATATGCTCCACTGAGCTTGTGAAAAAAGACATTTGGAGGAGAGGTTGCTGAAGCACAGGAGAGGTGGAGGTGTGTCGTGAAGGCATGAGGATCTCTGAAATGGGGAGACCCTGGAACAGCAAGGCACCGGGAAAGCTGGTGCAGACAAGAAGCGGGCAGCAGTCTCAGGAGGTGGATTGTGAGTGATATCGAGGGATCTATTTCCCATTTCTGACTGCTGTGTTGGTCAAAGCATCCAAGAATATATTACTCAGTTGGCTCTGTACTGCTTTTCCTATCTACCAGGATGGGAAGTGGAAGCACCAGGTTGCAAAATGACTCGCCCTCTCATAAATGCAAGAGCAGAGCTGAGTGCTGGGGTCAATTTACTGCTCATCCCACCTCCTAAAATTCGCCTACTACCAGGGGCAGGTGACTGCTCTGAGATGCTTCAAGCACAGGCTTCTGCAGACTGTGCAGTGCACAACTATCCAGGGAAAGCACCCTAAGAATAATCAGATCATAAAACCTGTGGGAAATACTGCTATAAATCCCGTAACACCGAAGAGCAGCCCTGCGAAAGTTTTGCAGTGAGGCAGAGCAGAGTGTGGAGCAGGTAGCAGAGAGGAGTAGAGCAATATATATAAAGCCATGTACTTGCCTGATCACCCACCAAAGGCTCTGTGTGTGAGTGAGCAGCAGGGCTTCCTCAGCTGTTTATGCTGCTGAAGGATATTCAGCCGCCCAGTCAACTGGCTGGAGCTCAGCTGGAAACACACAGTGCCAAAAGCACAAGAGATGGAGCCAGTGCAATAAACACAAGGCTGCCTTTATTTTTTTTTCCTCCTTCTAATTACATATATATGTTCAGTATTCCTGGGACTGAATTATAACCTTAAATTTGCTGTTCCTTCCACAAAGGCTTTGTCCCTGAGACCAAGAACAAAACAACAAATGTCTTTACTCTGCAATTCCCTTGTCGTATTATTCCCGTATCGAACCTGGCGGCTTCCAGCCTTCTCAACACTATAATTAGAGCATCTCCAGCCATTGAAATAGCACCGACCCTCGCCACAGTGCTGACCTGCCTGCTTTGCAGCTCTCATCTGTCATGCACAGCAGCTCCTTGCCCATACAAAGCAAGTGCGTGGAGGGGACAGGGCATTTTGCATTTTGGCTGTGCCTGGCCAGCAGCCTGAGTCTTCACATCACCCCAGCTCCTGCACACCCTGCCCTGTGCTATGGAAAGCTGACTGTGCCCCAGTTTGCCAAGGCATGGGGGAGCTGGAGGAAGAGAGACACTTAAATTTGACATCTCTTCAACCAGGCTTCTTCTTGAATTAGTGCATGAAATTCAGCTCTTCTGTCAGCATTTCATTCTCATTTGATATATAAGAACACGTAAGGAGGCTGTGGCTGGCTGTACAGACTGCTGATTTAGGGAGAGCTGAGACCCCAGGATAAATTAACACAGGCTGATTTTCTTCAGTTTGTTCTGTTTGCTGGGCTTCCAGGTCCAGACACCCCTCACCGAGAGCTGCAAAGTCCCCCTCACCTCCCAGACTCCTTGCAAGGTCTGGGATAAGAGGAAGGAAGGTTTCCCCATCAAGCAAGGATTGCCATCTTGTGGGTGGATGGGCTAAATTTGCCCTCAATCTGCTTTCTACAGGGGGCATTCGAAACGCTCTCAATATTTTGCTGAGTTTCATTTAGAGGCATTTATACTCCTTAACAAATGGAATAATGAGCCAGGAGAGGTGTAGGCAGTCACAGAGACCACCATCCTCATGCCGTTCCAAGAGCTCTAAAACAAAAGAGCTGATAACCCCTTTCCTGGGGTAGGGGGGAGCTAATGGCCTTCTGCAGGGAGCCACGATGCCTACCTTAGGTCAGATATCTGAGTTTTATGTAGTTGAGGAGACACACGGTCTGGGTTCCACTCTGAGTGGGAATGGGTCAGTGCAGGAGCCAGAGTCAGCGGTTTCACTGCTGGGCACATGTCATATTCAGCTGCCTTGGGAACTGCAGGCTGTGAGGGTCCACAAGCTCTGTCTGGAAATCAGGCATGGGCCAGGACTTCTGTGTATTTCCCACAATGCTTATTGCACATGAGCTCTCATGTTCTAAGTGCAGCATCCCCTTCCTTTCTCTCCTGCCTCTTCCCATGCTCACCAGCATAAACTGGAAAAGATGCAAGAAGAAGGTTCAGCTCCTCTTCATATCAGCCGGTTGGCAAATCCTTGCTTGTCTGGATGGAATAAAAATGTGACCACTTGCCCTCTGTGTAAGTTTTTTCCCCCAGCCCAAGAAATACTTTCTCTCGGTTACTGCAAAGTCAGGATTCAGCTGCTCAGATATCTGCTGCCAGGCAGGTGCCCCACAGCTCAGAACATCACCCCAGGCCCCCACTACAGTCACGGGAGACAAACAAGTGCTTTTAGGAGCAATTCATCCACCCTAATTTAAAACCCTAACATTAAATAAGCTGCAGGTGAACTCTATCCTGTAGGTGCCTTTTCCTCTTTTCGCATCAGGGAAAACTGGCTCTGATGCACATGTCTCTATCCAGATGGGTGGATCAGACCTACCCTACACTAAGGCAGAGAAAATTGCTTTTCCTGAAGGCCAGAATGACATTTTAATACATGTTGCTGGGAAGCAGAGGAGGGGGAGATCTCTCTGGGTTGTCCTTGCACTGAACGTGAGTTCTCTGTGGTGAGTTTGCTGGGCTGCAAGGGGAAAGGCAAGGAGGGGTTACCAAAGGAAAAACTGACCCCGTATTGAAGCCTCAGTGCAGAACTACCCAGGTGAGCTGCATAAACCCTGCACCAGCTGTGCACATCTTTATGCATCTGTCTGTTACTGTGTTTCAGAGAGTTAATTTTAAATGTAAACCAAGGCTTTTTCCCCTGTTTTGAAGTCTCTCTTCGTTTATCAAATCATAACTTACATTTTCCTTTACTTTTATGGGAGGTTTGCATTTCCATGTATGTCAACAGTGCACGGAACCGACATCTGAGTGGGTGAAGTGGAATTTTTATTTATTGGAGGAGAGTGCATTATCAGTAAATTCAAGAGACTAAATCTGCCATGGAGAGGACTTCTTTTGTTTCCATCATCAAGTCAGATATTATATCCTGTCAAACATCCCAAGGGGCACTTTCGCTCCAGGCACCAGAGGCAATAACTCAGCTCAGAAATGTATGCTATATGCTGAACCCTTCATCTCACCAAGTATTCAACTCTTGTTCAAATGCAGGACACACGTGAAAGAGACTAAAAATATGAATTAATCCTTAGCCTTACCAGCCCTATGATAGCTCTGTTTTTTTCAGTGCAGACCATGAAGTTCTTTGTCTGAACTTCTTCTCCTGGTATGATCCCATGGCTGAGGATGGTGGTGTGTGATGAAATGTGTAGGTTTGGATGCACTGTCACAGCATTGCAGACATCAGGTGGAAATGTCCTATCACTACTATGATGGCTTTGTCACCTTCCAGGCCTCAGAGTAGCTATAACGCTTGTTATGAAAAGATGAATGGGTTCTCCTTCTTGTTTTTATCCCCTTGCTTGGTGGTTATGCAATGGAGAGGTGGCCTCTTGCTCTCAGGCACCCTGGCATTGCTCCTGGTCCGTGGGCTCACCACAGTGGCCTTGCACAGAGGGAGGCCATGCTAAGATCCCCTGTCCCAGTCTCTGCTTCACTGACACCACTGCTGGCTACAACACTGACACCATGTATGGCACTTATTCTTAATGCTCAATATGCTTAAATATGCCCAGCTCTGGTGGCATCTGTGGAGAGCCACCAGGTCACCTCTGCAACTCATCTGTTCCTCCACCAGAATGTTCATTTGCTGAAAACCTCCTTTTTATTTTTTTTTAGAGAAGCTGATGGGACCTGTGGTACGGGAAATTACCTCAGATAACAGCATTTTGCAGCATGCAATAAACACACTGGAGTTTTAACCTTTCTGCTTCTTCTAATGCCCCTGTGGAGCCTTTCTGCTCTTGACAGAGGTCTGGTGACCAACAGCAACATTTAGTGACTGAATTTTGACCCTATTTCAGGCTCTACAGGTCACTGAGTCATGGAAAGGCTTGGGCTGGAAGAGACCTTAAAGCCCATATAATTTCTACCTCCCCACCATGGGTAGTGGCACCTTCCACCAGCCTTCCAGGTTGCTCAAAGCCCCGTCCAACCTCCCCTTACACGCTTCCAGGGCTTGAGCTTTCACAGCTTCTCTGGGCAACCTGTTCAACTGCCTCACCATCCTTGGAGTAAAGAACTCCTTCCTTAAATCTAATCTACGCAGTGACCCACTGTTGGGTCACTTAATGAAGCTCACAGCAGCTCATACAGGGAATGTTTGATGCAAATTGACCGAAGAACTATATGGTTTAGTGAGTTCCACAAAGCAGAGGGAGAGTCACTGAACAGCCGGCTATTTATGAATAAATATATCTATTCAGAGGGGGAATCACATAAAACAATGGGCTGGCCGTGGCTGGTAATTTAAAATGCAGCAGGCAGACTGTTGCTCGCATTAGTAACCTACAAGACACATCTCTTAAATAGCACAATCAGCACCAACCAGCTCCTGGGGAATTACTGAACCATTTGTGGTTCTGTGCCTCTACTTATTCTTAGAGAAACTTGCTCTTAAGTTTTTATTGCATCTGTTTTCTTTATTTACATAAACTTGCTAGCTTTATGTGACTACAGTTTCCTTGAAACCATATGCTATTTTCTACAGAAAGCTGCATATAGTCAACCCTCAGTATTACTTACTTTGGGTTCCTGGTAGGGTAATAATATTTAACAGTCCAGTACTATGCATTTTGTTTATTTTTGTCATTTCTTTTCATCTCTGTTGTGGACCAGACTCTTCTCACCTCTAAATTTGGGGCTAAACTGTCTGCGTTTCTTGTGTATTGATTGTGCCTTTTCCTAATCGTTTTGTGCTTATATAATTCCCTTAATTTTTGCAAATACCATCTGCTGTACCACAGACACTGTAATGATGGGCTGTGTTTATATGGTGGCTCTTTTTCTACCAAAGGGCTATAAGGAAAATGGAGGTTAGGTCATATGTTTGATGCAAGAGGTGTTTTTTTGAGAAACAGTTTGGTAGGTCCTCACCTGGCCTCAACTACAAATGGAAGTAGCTCTGTTAAATGCAATGACAGGTACTGATTTGGCCCAGCTTGGCCAAGCATGAACTTAAGTAAGATCATAAAGCAGAATAATCATTGTTGGGATCACCGTCAGTGATGCTGATCCTGCTCAACCTTTCTTTCCATTAATTGTTCACTCACGCTTTTTGCATCAACTATACCAGGCTGATCTGAGCTGAGCTGAGAAATACCAAAAACAATAGCAAGGCAGGGGTTCATCCAAGTGAAATGAAAATGAAAAAAAAGCTTGTTTTAGCTCTGGTCTTCAAACTTTTTAGTGACCTTGTTTTCCCTGGTGTCGTCTGACCAGACAGGATATTGGCATCATTAATGGAGATTGTATTGTCTCAAAATGACAGTCCTTAAAATCAACAATGAAAAAATGAATTTGGAGACTTGCTAAATGCTGACTCGGAAGGAAAAAGATGCAGTAGTCATTAATTCCAGTCCTCTATTACAGGCAATCATATCATACAATTTAGTTTCTAAATGTGGTAGACTTCATACAGTGAAGCAATTCTCAGTGCCCCAGAGTCCTCCAGAAACCTTTTCCGGATTTTCCTGTGTTCTAATCATCATGCTTAAAGTTATTGATGGCTAATTCATAGTAATTTATTCTCATGGCAACATCCTTTAGCTTCCACAACTCCTTCACAGAAGAAACTGCAGTGCCATTTTATTTTAATTTTTAATTATTCACATTAGAAATAATGCTGTTAAATGCTAAAGATCAGGATGAGACCTAATGTGTAGTTGTGAAGGAGGAAATAATTCCCAGATACCCCGCTGAGCCCATATGGTAATTTTTATGTTTAGATATGCTTGTAAATGTCTGATTCAGCATCAAGGGTGAGTGACAAAGTAGTGAGGGAACAAGAGAAAAGACATTGCTGAAGACGTTTTCCCTCCCTCCCCTCTGCCTCTCCTCCTCTTGCACGCGATCCTTCAGGAGTAATTTCTGTGACTGAGATTTTTGACCCCCTGAGGCATCATTTCAGAAAGACCCTCTGCTGCTTTCTGGGCAGCCCCTGTGATGTGCCAGCAGACAATGATGCTGTGGCAGCTCTTGCTCACGAGCACAGCTCCATCCTAGCCCATACCAGAAGCTGAGACAGAAGCTGATTTTACTGCTTCTTCCACATCCAATTTAATCTCACTCTTGTGAGTGACAGGGTTTAGGATATGTTCATTATGCAAAACTGCATTTGCACTCCAACCAGCTTTTTGGAGAGGGCTTGGCCAATATGATGTTTTTGTGGTCCAGGAATTTTCACATTGGCTCTCTTGTTCCACACAAGGCTGCCGTAAATGACGATTCCTCAATTTCACTTTCCTCAGTAAACGGATGCTTAGATATTTAATTAGGAAGCAAACCATATAATCAACCTTCTGCAGCTAGAGCTGCACACTGTAATCAGTCCCGTTCAGCTTCTTTGCATGCTACTGGAGTGCCAGAAACTCCTGAATTTATCAACACTGTGGCTTGAGTGGCAATTTGCCCAAGGATTTCTCAATTAATAAATATGAAACAGCAGGCAGTCCAAGCACTACACAGGCTATGCTGCACATCTAACATCGTGGTTTCACTCTATTTTTGCTGGGAAAAACAGCTCCAAAAAAAAAAAATAATCCAGCAGAAACAGAAGTTACATAATAGCAAACTGCATTTATCTTTTTGTGTTTATTTTTTTTGGTACTATTTCATCTTCCATTTCCTGCAAAGTGCTTGTTTCAGTGCTGTGAGTTATCCCAGCTGGCATTCAAGGCTATCACATTCTTGGTGAATGGTCTAGAGCCCACCTGCCAGGCAGGTAAAGATATGGAAAACAAGAGGAGGATGCACGGCACACATCAGATGTGCAGCAGAGATACAGAGATGCCCCTATCAAACACAGCTCACAGTTCCACAGCTCTTAGACTAAGGAGTAAAAAGAGGTAAGTTTAGGTCAAAGCTGAAGCTGGATGGAAGTAGGATTCCTGCAGGAGGGGTGAATTGGAGGAAACAAAAAAGGATGAGAAATTTCTGCATGCTCGGAGTGGAAATTTCTTTTTCTGGTATTCCCCATGTAAGCACGGAAGGAAGGGGTTGAATTCAGAGGGTGAATTGAATTGAGGGTGTCTTCTGAATAAAGCCTTCCTACTCCTTTATCAGCTAAGGGAGTCAAGGAGTACTGACCTCTAGCAAGTGCCTGTGGTGGGTCTCTGTGAGCTCCCAGCAAAAGTGTCCAAATTTGCAATCTGTGACTGTCCAGATATATTCCAGCGAGAGTGCAGACACTCCAACAGTGGGATACTCTGGGTTCTCATGCTGAAGGCCACTGAATCACCGATAGTCACCACACCTGGGTCCTGATAAGGCCTAAAACTGCAAAAGATGTGTTCTGTGTTCGTATGTTCAGCCCAATTCCTTTTCCTTGCAATGATGCAGTGGCAAAAATATCTCTGATCTGACCAAATCAGCTGGTTTTGAATAAAATTTCTGCAGGACTCATCCCAAATCTCCTCCTGGTCCCAAGCCAGAGAGGTTGTTGCAGAGGAGCCTGCTCTCCACTGGTCATTGCAGATAGCGAGGAGCTGCACATCTGTCAAAGCGATGCATCAGGAGTGCCTTCAGAGACACTTTCTTGTTATTTTGGTTTTGGCAGCCCTCAGTCCCTTCATGCCACAATCACTTTAACCACTGACACACTAATCCTTTTTGACGCTTCCACTTCTTTCTGCAGTCAAGTTCCAATGAAACATGAAGTGCCTCACAGGCTTCCACCTCAGCCTGCTCAGAAGCATTTGACCGATGTCCTGGAGGAGGCAGGGCTGCTACAGCCCTGCATGGGAATTGTCTGCATCTGCGCTTCATGCACCTGTGTGACACCAGCATAAGCAGCAGTGGAACAAACTGGGACAACCTCCTATGGCCCCTAGCCACCCAGGAGATTTTTGGTGCAGGAAACTAAGGGCAGTAGATGATGAAAAGGGCTCAGAAAAGCCATGCAACTCTGGCAGTTGAGCAAGTGACTGCACATCAGCAGGTCCAGAGTAAACTGGAGCTTCTGTGTGCTCACACTGATCATGGTAAATGAGTGGGATTCAATTTATCATAGAATCAAAGAATGGTGTGGGTTGTAAGGGGATTTAGAGACCATCTGGTTTCAACCCACCTGCCATGGTCAGGGACACCTTCCCAGACCAGCTTGCTCAAAGCCCCATCCAGCCTGGCCTTGAACACTTCCAAGGATGGAGCATCCCAAACTTCTCTGGGCAACCTGTGCCATGGTCTCACCACCCTCATAGTAAAGACTTCTTCCTAACATCTGACCTAAATCTCTCCTCTTTTAGTTTAAAACTGTTTTCCCTTGTCCTATCATTATCTACCCACGTGAAATGTCACTCTCCTATTGGATGCTGCTCTGAGAGATCCACACTAGGTCATGCTATTGTCCTTTCTTTTCAAGTTAGGAACACTTATTTTAAACTACTATAAGAGTGCCCCTGATGTGCAGTAGGTTTTTTAGATATTATCAAAGTGCATGTATACCTGTGTAGCTCCAGAATACAGAAAGATTAATTAAGTTTACATGTTCTATGGAAGAAAGCATTGGAGACCAACTTTAAAAGCAGGCAAACTACACACTGAAAAGCATGCATTGAATTAGATGTCCAGGGTGATGTCAGAGCATCCACAATGACAGGAGTTTTCCAGCCAGATGATATTCAGGCTATGTAAGAAGCCAATAACATTTTTTTTTGGCTTTGACTCAGAAATGGAGGCTTAGAGACTGATAGATTTTTTTAGCCTAGAAAGATTCATATTATTTGATTACCTCCATAACACTGACTCACACTGAGCAAATATGTAGTGTTTGACCAAAACATGATTTCCCAAACAGTGCCTGTACATCATTTGCAACAGAAAATAATTGAAAAGTCCCTAGGCCCAAATCCCCACTGCTTGTAATTACTGATGCCTATGTAATACACTATTGATTTGCCCATGTTTTCCTACACTCATTTTGCAGTTGCTAATGACTTACAAAACGTTGGAGAAACAGCCCCAAAGTCTTACCAATAGTAAATCACAGTTCAGAGGTCTTTAATTCCCTTATCTCCACATTTTTTTATGGTCTACATCCCCCACCAGTCACCTGGAGGTTAAAGTGACCCGAGCGTGGTAATATTTAAGGCCTTTCACCTGCAAATGCAACCCCACACCCTTCCTTGCTGCCTTTTGCACTGCTTGCTGCCAGCAGTTTTCTCACTGTTTTTGTGGACCAGAAGCAACAAACAATGTCTGCTGCTCCGGAGATCAGGAATGCAGTGATTCTTTACAGCTGCACAGACCTTTTAAGGATCCCAGTGGTCCTGCCAATCAGTGTTTACTTTTAATGAGCCTAATTAGGTGCATCTCTCCGGTGCAGGATTATGAGGATTTGAAAAGGGTCAATTTGTAATGGTTCTTGTGGTGGTCACTGCTACCTGCCACATTAATGAAGATTTATTAAATTAACAATGCATGTTTTTTCAGCAATTCAAAGTTCACACACACAGAGTTAATTAGGGTTGGATTCTATACATGCAACAACTTGGTGAACTGCTTGTATCTTATGTTTGATTAGCTCTGGTCTTGGAAAATACATCCAGAACTTTACTATACCTATTTATCATTTGTTTTGTTCCTCTCAAAACTTTTAGAAACCCACTGGAGTGCTGCCTGTATTTTAACCAGAGACTCCCACTAAATGTTTTTTCTCAGCATATTGTAGAGTCCTCAGAAGAGGTAAGGTTGTTGCAGAAAGACCTGGATGGGAAATTGATTTCTTTTTTTAACATTTCTTTTTCCCCTTCAAATCTTAAATTAATGCATAAGACAATGCTCAACAACTTCAACAAAATCACTGAGGCATTAAGAGAAGAAATGTCACCATAATGCTTCAGGGAGAAATATTCATGTAACCAACCAGCCCATTAATTTTTTGCTCACATTTTATCACCTTAAACAGTATAGCTTGGTCAAGGAAACCTAAGTATTTTTGTGACATTCAAGGTTAGCTTCAAGGGAAATGTTCAGGCCAGATGTGTGATCTGGATGGGATATCTAGTAAATATTTAATCACTAAAAATTACCCTTCATTCAACAAGGAGAATTCAAAACATCCGACACAACTTCAACAAATTTTGGACTTCTTATCTCCAACTGGAAATGGATAGGAGTTTGTCTAGTTCTTCCGAGGTGCAAGAGGTGTCCAGGTATTTTGGAAGCTTTGAGAACTAATCTCCAATTTATTGAAAATTTCACTTCTGTCCTGGGCAAGCTACTGTCTCCATTCAGCCAGAGGTGGATTAGGGTTGTGTAAATAGATTTAATCTGGTTTGGGGGGCCGTAGCAGAACAGGCTGTACTAATCACATGCCTGCTGGAAAGGAGACTCTTCCAAAGTCTATCCAACTAAGATATTTCCATGCTTCTCGCATTACTGGCATTACATCCAAGCATAAATCTTAATGTATTTTCCACCTGGAGTACTGGGTAGGCTTTCAGTAAATAAAGTACTCCACCCCTGAAACTATAGTTGTACATGTCTGATTTAGAGAATTCAAACTTGCTTGTGTTGAATCAATTGCTGGAGACATACTCTCAATATATTTTATCCTTGATGCTCCTTCCCATGAAACAGGGCATAATTAAACCTGTTAACCTGGCTGATATATGGACAAATACATGAAAGATCATGAGGCTTCTCAGTTACTGTTACAAGGGATGCCAGACAAATAATTGAGACGGACACCAGGCTACTCTGCCATGCCACTGTATGCAAACCATGACAGCAGTTCCTACCTGGGGGTTAAGGTAGCTCTGGTGTTCCATTAGAAGGGCACTCTGCTGCCTTTCATTTATAGGGATGAGGAGCTGGACTCCTGTTTCAGGTTTGACCCACTGAACCTGCTCCCTGTCCCCTGTGCCCCCCTCCCTCTGGTGCTCAGTCTGGACATTGCATCACATTTAAAACCAAATGGTCTCAGAAGAGTGGCAAGGTGGGGACATGGCAAGTGCAGCATGGCAATGTATGGCTCTGGGAAAAATGGGAGGAGATTCTAAAATAATGGTGACAAATGCTGATAATTCTGAAATTTCCTCTGTTTCCCCAAAATTTCACACAAGCAAAAATGCTAACTGGGCAAAAAGAGATCATCAGTCTTTGAATAAAATCACTGGCAATATTCATGCTGCTCCAGTTCTGGGTGTCTCCAGAAGTAGAGTAAGTTCCATATCCCCTCTCCTCCACACTGGAGAATTTTGCTAACCCTGCTTTCTGAAGATGATTGGGTGGACAAGACACTGACCTGGATCCTGAGCTTGGGCTGAGTGTTGGCTGCCACAGAGACTTCATGCTGAGGCCTGGAGAAACTGTGTCCATCTACAACTACAAGCGTGCTCAGACACCTGGCTTGTGCTTGAGAAAATAAGTCCCACTGATGTCCCTTTGCTGATGGTGTTTTATTTGCCATCTCTGGGAATTAGCTGTCAGGGTTTAATGGTTTTAAATGGCTTTGGTGGATAAAATACCTTTTTTCTTGTGCTTGGTCTTCTAATGGGAATAATAATATTGTCACACCTCACTGGCCTATTGTAAAACATGTGTGTTAAAGATTATGAGATGCTCACAAGCAGTTGTTATGAGACATCTGAAAGCATTGAAGGGGAGATGAAGTGATACCATTGTAAACAAGGGAAGAAAGATACAGCATTGACTGTTTGATTTTTTTGTCTTTCAATAATGCACACAATCAGTGCTGATCACACAATGAAGACTGTGGAAGCTGACACAGAATTCAATATTTTTGCAGTGCAACTCTGATATAAAGGATTAATCCAAAAATGGATCCTTTGACTAGCACGCTAAAGTTGGGTTTAAGAACTTGTGCTTATTCCACCCTCCTATGTGGCTCTCCTCAAGCCATTCAGACCCCTCTGTTGCCTGAATGATCTTAAATGTGACCAGTGAGGGTGAAAATACTGAAGGCCTTAGTCAAATCTTGCAGAATAAACTCTGCAGAGGGGTCACAATCCTAGTTTTGTGGTATCAGAGTTTCTCATGAAGTTGAGTTGGATGACGCTGAGCAGTGTAGATGGTGACTAGGCTGAACCAATGAGAGGTTTTGGCCTCTGTGCCTTCAGATCAGTCAGAAATGACGAGAAGATCCATCAGTAGCAGATGAAGTCTTTTTTCATGTGGTTTGCTCAGCAGTGTGCAGCCACAGCATGGAGGGTGACTCACAACTCGGTCACATCTTTGGTGGTGCTTGACCCGAGGAAGCTCCTGACAGATTACAAAGGTTTTGTGGGGTATTTTTTTGCCTGTGCTTGTCTCATTCACTTACTCAGGTGCATGAGGGACTGGATTTTGCACTGGCGAGTCCCTCTGTACCTCTTCTGCACTCCTGGTCAGGTGGTGGAGGTGTGGGGCCAGGGGCTGGATCAGTGTCTGCTCTGTCTCCATGGGTGTCCAGTGGAGCTGCTTCTGTGGAGGGACAGTGTCTTGGTGGCACAGCCCTGCACTGCTGTGTGTGGCTGTACATCTGCCCCAAGGCCCTGCATCATTTGGAGAGAAGAATTTGAGATATGTGACCCATTGTCCCACTGTGTGCGCTAGGAACACTTCCAGCATGCAGGAACAACATCTCTCCTCTGTAGAGCCATGGGGTGCTGCAGGTGTGTGGGGAGACATTGTCCAAGGGTCACCCTCCCAACATGAGATCTGACAAGCTTTCCACCTAGAGAGAGAACTGGGAACCCAGAAATACAGGAAACAAGACTTAACTGTCATTGTTTATTAACTACAATTAAACTGCCGTCAAATGCCTATGCAAGAGGAAGCCTTTGTGCAAGGCACGGGCTTTCTTTTTGGAGAGGAAAACAAGCAAACCGTGATATTGTCAGTGGTTGGAAAGCAGTAGGAAAGTGCTTTGGAGCAGCCTCATCTCCCCTTGCTGGTGTTTGACAGCTACTGCAGCCTGGCTTTGTGTGTTCAGAGTGTGCACTACTTCCAGCTGCAGGTTTGCAGGATTCTCCAAGTATTGCCAGAGAAAGAATTATATTTTCTGTGTATATGCTTATGAAGCTAGGACTGAGCTTGCTTCTTTTGATGAGGTTTAGCTACATAAATAGAATTTTTTTTTCCCTTAAAGGCCTTCATTCATACTTAGCACCTGTATTCAGACTTACTGCAAAGTAGTTCCAGCAGAGCTGTAGCTGCCAGGGGCAAAAGGGAAATATTTCATTAAAAAAAGAAAACTGAAGAAAACCACCAACCAACACTTGAACGAAAGTAGACCTGCAAAAATGTGGAACTAATCACAAACAAAAACTTTAGGCCTTTATGGTCAAAGATTATGATGACAAATTACGATCCTCACCTGGGAGGAACTAGCAGAAGTGCTGGCACAGGAGTAAATGGGCTAAGAATACACTCAGCTTGGAAATTGCAGTAGGATTTCTTGCCATCAGAAAAAGTGGAACAGCTTGGTAATAAAAGTAGAGTTGTACAGAGCCAAACTGGAGTTGTACCAGCTGACGAGGGATCTTACATGATGTAGGAACCAGATGTGGTGATGATTCAGGAGGTAGTTTTCAGGACTGTGTTAAGAGGGCAGTCAAACTTTGGAACTTGAGAGGCTGCAGTCTCCACCCTTGGAGGTTTTAAAAACCTGACTGAAGATGGCCCTGAGCACCCTGCTCTCACTGACTGGGCTCTGACCAGGGCATTAGGACAGGATGGTTTTTAGAGGTGTCTGTGGGGTAAATATATAATATAGGAAAGCAGCTATCCATCTCCTTTTCTCCTGTGTTTATTTTTACATTTGCTTTTTATGAGTAAATACTCTTTTATTCCCCTCCTCTACTGATCCCCGAGCTGTACATCATCTTGCAGGAGTAAGTGAAATGTGAGTGGGAGCAAGGGTGGACTTATGTTCTGAAATTTAAGATCAGCCAAGATTAATGGCCTTTTTTTAACAAAACTCAGCAGTGTTGTGCTGTATATGACAGGAAGGTGCAAGTCCTCACAAAGAAAAACAGAGGAAGAGCTAACTTAAAGCTTTGCCTACAGCAAAAGACTCAGGAATACATGTGGGTCAGCTATTCTAATGGGCTAAAATTTGCTTTACTCTTCTTTCTCCCTGTGATCTTTTTCTCAGCTTAGAGGTTTTATTCACAGAGGAAGAAGCCCTGAAGTTGCTAATTCACGCACTTCAGCTAAGCACTGATTTGGGAATTGAAGCCATTTACTCCTTCAAAAATCCTCTCTCCCTGAGACTGCCTGCCCAGGATCCTGCAGGTGTGTGGAGCCAGAGCCATGTCAGGATGCTGTGCTGATGGCCAGCATGCTCAGCACTGTGCCTGGGTGCTGCCTCACACCCACAGATCCCAGAGCCTGTTCAGAGCCACATCCATACCTGCCAACCTATGAGGATTGGAACCTCTACAACAAGTCAGTTTTTTCCTATTTATCTCTGAATAAGCTTCGGAAATGAATTTCCTCCCCTTTAAATTATTTTTTTTGGCACAAGATCCATGCTTCTGGCTCTACTGGTTAAAGAGCCATGGCTGGATTTACTGCCTTCCCTGACTTTAACCTGCTGTTCAAGGCTACAGTGATTGAACACTGGCTTGCAAACCCAGCTCCTATATTTTTTTATACCGTATAACTTTTGCTGGTATTTCCCTAATGGCCTGGGAATGTGAATCATTTTTCTCCCGTGAAATAACCGCCCATTTATATGTTTCTCTTGAGAGACAGCATGATCTGACATTGCGTTTAACCCACAGCAAGGTATTTAATTTGTTGAACGGGTACTAGGAGGGGAAAAACTTATGCAGCACAGTTCATAATAGACAGTCATTTACCAGGTAAAATACTGCTCACATTGAAAATGCAGCAGGATTGAAACAATGGCATTTTCATTCCCTTCTTTCTCCTTTTCTCCTCATAACCTTTTTACACAATTTATACAAATTTACATCATATGGCAGCTAAACCTTATAATTAACAAATCAGTATGAGGTAAGACAAATAAAGATTTTTTTCTGTGCTGTTTGGAGAATGAAGCAAATGAGAGAGTTAAAACATGTCTGTGCAGTGAGGAAAGGCACAATCACACGTGGATAAAAGCAGACTCACCTTGCTGGATTCAGGATAACAGCCAGGATTTCAGCTTATGTTGATTATGGAATCATAAAATGCTTGGGGTGGAAGGGACCTTAGGGACACTCAGTTCCAACCCCTCTCAGCACGGGCAGGGACACTTTCCACTATACCAGGTTGCTCAAAGCCCTGTCCAGTCTGACCCTGGAACACTTCCAGGGATGGGCCTTCCACAGCTTCTCTGGACAACCTGTCCCAGTGCCTCACCACTCTCTGGGTAAAGAATTTCTTCCTAATATCCAATCTAAACCTGCCCTCTGTCAGTTTAAAAGCCACGACCCTTTGTCCTGGTGAGGATCAAAAGAGTACACACCAGCAGTATGTACAGAAATCTGAAAATCTGTGTCAGTGTTTTCCTGGGTCGGCCAGGCGTGTGGCTCCCAGTGTCGCTGTCACACTTTCCTCTGCAACACCCTGCAACCCTTTCTGACACTGATGTCCCAGATGCTGTGGAGCTTCCCAGAGTCCTCATGGGAAGTGTAACCTGAGTTAACCCCAGTGGACAGTACTCCAGCACTGTGCAGGGTTAGCGCTCCCAAGTGTGATCTAAAAGCCACTGAAATCAATCACCAGAATATTCCTGTTCATGTCAGTGGAGCAGGTTGCTCTTGGATTGAAATCTCCCACTAATGTAATTATTCTCTGCTAAGGGAGGAAAATGGAAAAGTGAAGATGGCATTTTGTACATCAAGGTCACACACACCAGCCAGCTCTCAGCATCTGAAATGGCCCTATATGGAGCTTTTATTCTTTTCCAGACATAAAGGTGTGTGAAGTGCATCACAGCACTGCCTCCTTCATGCCACTCAGGGTGAATTTTGATGGAGAGCTGAGAGAAGATGCTTTGTACCTCAGGCAGAGGGGCCATTGGGGCACATGGGGGATGAGCACCATGTCTGACCTGAGCAGAATTAGGGGCAAGGGATAGAAATTGGGAAGGCTTTGTTGGGCTGACCCCATGGCAGGTTTCAAACATCACAGTGGTTCTCCTGACCCTGCTCTGACCACACGTAATCCTTATTGCCAGGACTCTCACCCTCACAACCTCCTGATTCTTACATAGATCCAGCAGAATGCACTTTTGCAATCAAAAATATTTCTTTGTTTGTTAAATGATTGTTTTCTTAATTTTTAGGAATTGAATCATCTATGTTCTGATTGGAGGCATCAGAAAATCTATATAACTGCCTAACTTTGTGTTTGTGCTCTGAATGGAGTTATGGTAGATCAGTTTATGTCAAGTTAGTTCAAATAAAACTGGAGAGAATCGTTCTTGAAAAGCAAACAAAACATTTAAAAAACCTTGTTTCTGGTTGAACACTTTCTATCCATAGAAGGTTTGTATAGAAATTTAAGTTTCCTTTAAAACTCTTCAGGAGAATACCTGGTTTGACTATGTTAACTCTATCTATTTATTGATTACATGAATCATTCAGTTGCTAAAAAGTCAATCCTCTCTGCTCTTCTCCACCCTAATTATGGAGAGAAGTCAAGGTGAATCTTTCCATTAACTTCTGTGATCTTTGGATCAAACACTGAAACACGATCATGCGAGTCAGACATCGATAATGAGCCGGGCGCAGCGAGGTTATCTCTGCTCCAGGTATCCCAGTACCGGGGCAAAACCAGGGCAATGAGACACAGAGCTGACACTTACCCGACAGTGAATTTGTCTGGAGGAGCTGTAAATACAGTGAGGCCAGGCACTGCAGATGTGAGCTTGGAAATGCTTGTTCTATGGTCTTAAGGGAGATTTGTACCTTGAAGAAAATGGCTTCTGTAACCAAACAGCAGCCTCTTAATTGTGTCACATCATCACTTGATAACGGAGAGGTTTAAAAGTGTGACTACACCAAATAGGAATTTCTGTTTTGCACCAGACCACTTAGAAAGCTTTGTCTTTATGTAGAGCATCAGGACTTTCCCGTGTCACATTCTATTTCTGTCTCTTATTGAGAGAAAAATTGATTTGGTGTGCCAGGGGCTTTCCATTTGCATTTCAATTACAGATTTCAGTGGCTTCTTAGGCTTTCCAGGCTTTTAAAGGACTAGTATTTCCTACAATGTGTTCTGAAGAAAAAAATTTAGGGGCTGAGGTAGAATGCAGTTCATTAAAAATAAAACTTATCACAGGGGCTGCCATCACCACAGTCAGACTCATTGATAATTGCTTATATTTCCATTGTTTATTAAATAAATAAATAAGAACTCATTACTCAGAGCTGAAAAACACTATATGTGAACACATGACTTGCATGATTTTCCACACCTTAAAGTCTTCATTTAACCCAACTTAGCAATGTAATGTAATCTTTGAGGGTTGTGTGGAAAAGGGTAAAGAAGGTGATAAGGGCAATAAGAGTCCAGTTGGGGATATGGGAGTTTGACCTCCCAGAATTTTAGAGGCTGCCAGGGAGCCAGAAAAGTTTCCTTCAAGCTCAAATTCCCAGAGCCTCACCTTTCCTGGGATTCCCAGAAGCAGAGCCCCAAAACTGAGGTAGAAAACTCAATTGCATTTACAAAATTTCAGAGTAAACTGTTGGTAAGGTTTTCAAAGAAATTTTAAAAAAGCCTTCTCCGCCCACTCTGACCCCCATCTCTCTTACTTACACTGAGCACATTCTGGATAGAAGCTACGTGTGCAAATCTCACACCAGGAGTTTTCTCTACACTTTTCTGTACAAGGGGAGGGAGCTTTACTCCCAAAGAAGAAGGTAAAGTTGCAGCTGTTTAACACATTTTTAAAAGTTGTTTAACACAACTTTAAACCACATTTTATTGCCCCATCTTTGTGGAGCTGAGCAGATATTTACCAATAATTTGCTTCTCTCCAGAAGGGTTTTTTTTTACCCACACTTATATTTTTGGTGCACTGTGGGGACTCCTGGCCATGCTGCCATCAGTTTTCTTCATGCCACAAACTCTCCCAGGCAGGCCCTTGAGGACCAGCTCTCCCCACTCCCTCTACATCTCCTCTGGCAGAGGAAATGCAGGAAATACAGCCTCCTGCATAGCAAGAAGGGATTTCCATCCAGTCCATAATTCATTTTGCTTTTTCCATGTACTGCACATGCCCTTTCCTACTGTTGGAAAGGAAATTAAATAATTACATTGCCTGAAAGACGCATTCTTTATGGCTTACATTTATGATAAAATTATGGTGCTGTTGCAATGAAATATTCCATCAATACATTAAAACAAAGCAAAATTAGCCCGGCAATAAAAAACTCTTATTGTCCCTGTTTCATCCTTGGTTTTCTTTTGTTTGGTTTGTTTAGTGCCTTTATTAAAATATTTCTGTTATAATACTGGTTTTAATGCTCTATTGTTTTTATAATGGCATGATTTTTATTGTAACATCACCTCCAATTTAATATGTCTTTCCATTATGTCTGAATTGCTACTAAAATGGAATTGCTCTTGTTATGGACGTAATACACTTGTAGAAAGTTTTAAGAGCCACTTCTACTACATTACAACAGAAAAGCCAGGAAATGGCATGAGGAAGAGAGAAATCCTACGTGTCCGAATGTGAAAATCTGGAGAACACTAAATTGATAGTACAGATACAGATGTCTCAAAAAAAAAAGGGAACACTTATCCAAAAAGCTGGGCCTAACTTTACTGAAGTACCTTTAGCTCTAGACTTAGATATCTGATCTGAGGCAGTCATATTTAACAGTGGCTTCTGCTATCAAATGTGCCATGTTTTAGTGAAATAATAATAATAAAATAAATAGATGGCCTTTAAAGTTCTACAGATCAACAGATAAGACATGGATACATTTTATTTATCATATGACATTTTGAGGGAGGAATAAAACCCCTTATGTTCACACAGTTCTCCTTTGAATCATTGAAACATATGGTAGCAGATTTATGGCAGTTTATCAGAAGATTTGTATATACATAGATACAAACTAAATATGCATGTAAAACTGTAGCTGGCTCTTTTGCACTCTAGCTGAAATTTATCTCAGGGTGGATCTGCAATTTCCAGAGAGTGAATTATTGTCCGAATTCTGAGTGACAGAACTCACTGCATTTGTTAGCCCCTGTATCTAAGGATAATGCATTTTAATCTCAGCATCTCTCCAGGGTGGTGCAAATTAAAAAAAGAAAGAAAAAAAAGAAAGACTACACATGCACACACACAAAACCCCTGAAGCCAGTTTGATGAATTTCTATGATCTTATCTCTGCAGAGCATTTTCTTTTAGGCAGGGTAGAGTTTTTTTGCTTCAGCGGATAATACGGGAATTCAATCATTGTTTTCCAAAGTACATATTATTTGCAATAGTGTGGTCTGGGCGATTGCCTTTCTCAAAGAGCAGGACAATATTTCAGCTAACAGGGTGGAAATCAATAGCAAAAGATTAAAGCTCAAAGGATGAGCAAGTGCACGTGAACCAAAGGAGAAAGTGACAGTGAGAGCTGCCTTTAAGTGATAGCAGGTGCTCCCATAGCCAGAGAGGAGGAGAGCGAAGAGAGACGCTTCAATTAACTCATCTCTGTGCTCCCGACAGACGCTGCTTTGTTCTTGGCTTTGAAGGATTCTTTCCTTTCTTCTGATAGCTTTGCAACTCCCTACCAATTTCTTGTTGCTGCTTGATCCCATATTCCAGTCGAGCCCTGGTCAGTCTGTTTTCCTGCTTGGTGACTTCTTTGCTAACTACATTCTGACTGAAAATCAGTTTAGCTCCTCGAGTTTCACAGAGTAATTCCATGCCTGCCCCCACCACTGCCAGCGCTCACATGCCTGATAGCAATGCCAAGGTGCTCTGTTGCACCCCTTACCCCTGACATCCTGGCTTTCCACAAATGCTAGGGTACAATCATCAGATTATCATCATCAATCATCATCAAATAAACAAACTACCAGCTAGAAATTATTAGGAAGAAAAGGGAACTAAATGATATGCAGCCACATGCTGAGTACTGTGTGAATCTTGGCTCTGCTCATCTCTAAAAGGAGAGAGAAGGGCTGGAAAAAGGCAGCACAGATACCCAGATGTGGGGGGAAGGAACAGCTGCACAGACTAGGATGCTACAGCTCAGAGAAGGTTTATTCTAGGTAGGATATAATTAGAGATTACGAAACGAGGAATGGCATCACAGGGCAGCTAGGGAGGAACTGCTCTGTGCTTCTCCCAGTTGGGGAGCTGGGGACCAGCGGTGAGTTTAACAGGTTTGAAAAAAAAGGAAAAAAAATTAATTGCCAGTGTGCATTTATGTGGAGAAACTCCTACTTGCAATACATCGTGGATGCTGAAATAAGCTGAATTACTCTGTGCTGGCCCTCTCTAGGAGTTTGCATAGAGATAATTTTTGGTCATCTGCTGGTTCACAGGAGATTGTTAAGATACACTGAGGTCATTACAAACCTGAGTATGTAGAGAGGGAGAGAGGGCAGAGAGAGAGAGAAGAGGGAGAAAGGGAAGGAAAGGTAATTCTGGTCACTGGCATGTTTTCATGGAAACACATGAGTATCACAGTCTTGACAGCTTTACTCACTTCTGGGGCTGGGATGAGCAATCACCTAGACAAATTGTGATTGGCAAACTGGAGTAGACAGGCACCTTTGCCAGACTGCTCCTACCACAGCATTGTCCTGCACTCCTCCATCACTGTCTCACTGAATGTCCTTCACCGTCACTGAGTTACTGCCACTCCTGTTGGGGAAAGTGAAAATACGCCAGCGTTGATCCTACATGTGCTTATAACACTTCAGACTCCCAAAGACCACAGAGAATTTTAACCCTTAAATGGAATTAAATTGCATTTGGTGCAAGTTTGGGGCCCATCTATTAACTTAAATATAGGCACCTTTTCCCAGAATTTAGTCCCTCTCTGCTGTGCCAGTTTGGAGCAGAACAGGATTTCCAATATGCCCCATTGCAGTGGGGTTCAGCCAAGGTTCTACCTGTGATCAAGTCTCTGACTGTGATGGCAGAGATTTTGTATGGACTGAAATTGCAGATTATTTTTCAGGATGCAAAAAAAGTAAATCCTGAGTGCATGTCATACATTTGATTCCATTGCAAAGGTTGCTAATAAACATATTCTAAAATGATGATAATTTTTCTACAGTCTGGGGATTTGGGAAAAAAAAAAAGGAAATATTCATGTCCAGGACATCCCCTCTGCCACTTCAGGTGACAGTTAGGTTGCTTTGGCCCTTGCTCCAATTCCTTCTGTTAATGGATAACAATTCCTGAAAGAATTTCCTTACACTCCTCTTCCTGGATGACTGCTTTGCTTTCCTGAGCCATGCAAAGCAGAGAGGCAGAAAACTCCAGGCTGGGATGTCTACCACTGCTGAAGAACTGGGGATAAATCCCTGAGTCTCTGATCTGGTGGAAAATAAACTGGGGTAAGGCAGGGGATAAGAGTGACAGATTTTGACAGCCCTTTCCAGGCTTAAGCTGGAAACTCAGACTACATGCAATTCCTTTAGAAATGCAAAGGTAGAAATGTTCTAAACCAGGTCCAATAGCAGAGTGATGGGGTTGTCAGCATACTCTGAGCCTCAGCTAAAACCAGAGGCAAGGTAAATATCTTGGACAAGTTGCCACTCGCAGACAGAGTGGTAGAGGTGTGTAATTTTCTGTTAGGGGAAGCCACTTGGATGAATTTTTTTCTCCAAGATAAATCCACACTTTGTCAAGGACAGAAATGTAAAAAATATCCTCTTTTTCCAGCCACAAGAGAGAAGCACCGATGAGCAGAAATCCACAAATGCCAGGTGGCTCAGCACCCTCTTTAACTTCTGGGTTTTTTATGACCAAAACAAGATTCATGGTTTTTTATTCCCAGTTAGCTTTACTGAAGTAGAAGTGAAAGGTTGATGTTCCCTATAAATGGCACTAACATCCATTGCACATCAATGATACAGAAATGGAGGCCATGAAAAAAATTTTGAAAGGCTGACAGGAAATAAGGCTGTAGCTTAAAAAAGTGGCAAAGTGCAGCTACAGAGAGCACACAGAAATAAAAATCAGTCTGTATTTTTCTCTGTGAATTATGAACTGGTGCAACGGTGCCACAGGAATTCTGATGTGCCTCTGGCCTTCAGGCATTTTAGTTCTATTCCTGTAGTTTTGTCTCTGTAAACTCGTACCAGCAGTTGTGTAAAAATGTTTTGCTGACACCATGTGCAAGGAGAAAAGGGTCGGAGAGTCACACTCACTGCCTGTTGTCTCACATTACTGTCTCCCACCACTCCCAAAATGCAGTTTTATGACACAAATTCAAAGTTGAAAGTTTGTGACTGGTGTATGATATAAAAATTCAAAAACTAAAAATAGTGAAAAGTCAATCAAATTATTATTGGTGGAGGGTTTTTTTGTGCTTTTTGTGGGGGAGGGGGGTGTTCGGTTTGGTTTAGTTTTTTGTTTTTTCTTTTAAAATTCTTCTAGCTGGGATCTTTCTCTAAAATTTGCCAGCATTGGAATCTATTTCTCATTACGTGCAGCATTCCCACCATGTCTTGTCTGACACAATATTAATTTACTTATATTTTATGAACAGAGAGTAGCATTGACTGATAAGCTCTACTAAAGGCCTCCAAGCACTAAAAGGTGGCTGAAGGGAGAAAAGAGAGATAGCTATTAGATTTTGAGTCACAAAAACATCTTGGGGACTTAGGAACCACATTCTCATTTGTGTGAGAGACAAATGCTGATGTCACTCTACTTTGGCACCTGATGTAGTTTGTTAATTTAAGAGCAGAGTTTCTCTCCTGCTCAGAGATCTCCCTCATTGACATGAGACCAGTCTTCATTTGCCTCTGGTGGTTGTGCTGGACACAGCTCCCTTTGAGTGTCACAAGCCCTTGGAGTGACTGCTCCTGATACTTCACAATAGGGGGAAGCTCTTGGAGAACTTAACCTCTGCTGGACATAACTCTAAAATCCAGCAATTTCCACACCAACACAAGCTCCTCCTTAGAAAAGAGAAAGCACAGCAAGCAGAAGAAATGTTGCACTGCTGAGACACTAGGTATTTGAATATTAACCAGCTTGGAGACACAGTGAAGCTCCTGTAACTTTCTGATGCCACAAACTGTAGCACCTACCTCATACGGCAAAGTTGCACCTGCAGCATGGCTCAGATAACTGCTCTCACCGTTTTCCTTCCAGCGCTGCAGTACTTCCCCGCTCATAACTCAGCAGCAGCAGGTGAATTCGCAGCCTTGCACTGACAACAGCCCAGAAGCAGAGACTCACATCCAGCAACCTGAAGAACAAAACATGCCACCGGTATTTATTAACATAGCCTTGTAAATCAAACCAGTCTGCCTGTCTGGTGTCTCGTCCAGAAATTATTGCCTCATTCATCTTAGCCATATTAAGCAGGCCACATTTATCAAGGTCGCATAAAAAGAGATATATAAAGACCATTCCTGGACAATAGTTACATGCAGGTATCATGCCTACAGCAACTGCCCTTTTTGCAGGGATGCACAAGCTGTTTGACATTGCTGTGTTGTATAGAAAGAGAGGGAAAAGGTGCTTATCTGTGTGTAAGCGTACAAGCAGGGATACAAAAACTCGGAGGTGAAAGTCAGAGAACTTCAAAACTTAATGGCACAGGCTAAAACATGCTAACCTCAAAGATCTTCTTACGTTTGTGTGAATATTTTGGTAAAGATTTTGTGCAACTGCATCAGGTAGCAACAATATCCTCCCTATCCTCCCAGTATATTACTGGGAACAGGGAGCTGTACCATATATACATTGTCAGAAACACCTTTGTATTCTGCCATTCACTCATTTGCTAAAGCAATCATCATCAGTGCTTTGATTTGGATAAACTTCCAGCAGGACAGAGACTGCATATCACTGGAGTCAGACGCCAAGAATTTTCCCATTCCTGGCTGCTTGGTGTCCAGATGCCTCAGGAGTCTTTTCATCTCATTGAATGAAGACATGGACACATTTTTCCACTGACCACTTTGCCAAAGTCAGTAGGTCCAGGGCAATTATTTGAAGCTATCTGTTCCCTTTTACCATTCAGGGGTTATCTTCCAAATCAAATGCAAGCAATTGTTAAATGGTCCACACTAAGTCTATAAAGTGGAATTACATTTCTCTTCCTATGATCGCTATAGGGTCTAGTACACAGCTGGACTCTGTCCGAGTAGTATATTATTGTTCTGGGCAGTGCACAGGCACTCAAGGAGTCCCTGCCTCTGGGAGTTCCCACACTGAGAGACAATCTTTTTCTCAAAGAATTTATAGTCTAATCAGAAAAAACAGAGGAAGGTTGGGAAAACGGAGGTAGCAGCTTGCTGTGAACACATATCAGTAGAGCTTCTTCGCAGAGAAAGTCTGTCAAGCTGTTTAAATTATTTTTTTATTAAAAAGAGATATGAAAATGGGTGCTTTAAAAATGGATGTTTTAAAAAAATCATTGCTTTAAAAATTAATCTTTTTATCTGCTTTATTGAAAAAAGTTATACAGGAGGCAATGCAATTGCCTCTGGGAAAATTTTCCTATTTTGTTTAGACATCACCACAGTAAAAAACTTTTCATTTCCAAGATGACCAAAATCACACATGTAAGAAGACATGCTAGTGAGTATTTGTAAATATAATATTTTGGAATTTTTTCCTTTAGAATTATAGAATATTTTTACTGGTTCTTTTTTTTTTTTTACCCACTTCACTATGTGTAACCCCACTTTGACCTAGTCACTACCTATATGTTTCGGATGACAGAATAAATGTTAAAAACCTTTACTTCTTCAGAGATAGATTTTCCATACATCACTGTCATAACCTTAAGGCCTGAGAGCCAACAAACCTCTAGAGCTTTCTGGAGACAGTTATATCATTAGAAATCTAAACATCCCAGACTCCCAAGACAGGGGTTTCTGGTGATGATGGGTAAAGCTATTATATCTTAAACAACTCCCTGCTCCATGCTCAGACAAGGCTCATATGAATGGTCAAAGCAGAGCAATTTGGGGAACAAATCACAGCACAAAGGGATTGTGTTTTATGTTTGCTGTTTTGGGACATTCCTGTGAACTGGATTATTTCTGAAAGCAATATTCCACTTTAGCAAGAGAGGTTGAGGTTTAAAGATATTTTCTGTATTAAACTGAGAACCAGATATTTAAATTGAGTGTGTGTGTGTGGGATTGAGGGACAATCCCACCTTGTGGAAGCTGATATTCCCATACAGGGGATGCAGGAGGTGGAGGGTCAGTTCCTTTCTCTGAACCCCCATACAGGGGATGCAGGAGGTGGAGGGTCAGTTCCTTTCTCTGAACCCCCATACAGGGGATGCAGGAGGTGGAGGGTCAGTTCCTTTCTCTGAACCTGCAGAGATTCCAGTCCAGATCCCTGGCTATGGAGCCAGCCTTGCATGTGGATCTTGTGGTGGTTTTCTCAACCAGGAATGGCCAAGAAAGGCTAGAGAAAGACAAGAGTTGGCCCTGTAGGCCATTTGCTGTGTTTCATCTCCTGACTTATGGCTGTTGTGGTACCTCTATATGTGGCAGGACGTCTCCCGCGCCCCCCCCCGCGC
>VZTE01006652.1:513648-546000 GCA_013397775.1 Eulacestoma nigropectus
GAAGATTGAGTGAAAGGACGTGTGCCTTATCAGCAACTGGATGGTAAGATACATTGATTCCTGGTTATATCGTTTCTTCGCTAGCTGTAATTGGGACGGTACCTTATCGTGCACTGTATGTTAACCTACTAGTAGTTCTTTTTCAATTTTGTCCTTATTCCTGTGTAGTATATAGTCTGTGCTAAGTCTTATGTCTGTTAGTTTTTTGTCTATTAAATAAATAATTCATTCTATAATAGACCGAATCAGCCATTACTAAAGAACTTGTGAACGAGAGTGGGTTTTGGGGTGCTGGCCGCCTCAGTAAAGTTACTGCCTGCTGCCAGAGGCCTGGGCAAAAGGCAAGGACTTATCTAAACTCCCACATCCATTCGTAACACTATATCACCCTGTATCACTGTGGTGAGGTATTGGGTATTTTCCCAACACACTGAAACCTGTAAGTGTACACCTACCAGGGGAATGGGGAAAAAGACAGGACTAGAGAAAGCTTAAAAAAGAGGAGGAATTGATTAGGTCCTAACCATTTCATTGCATGAAATATGTATATTGTATATAATGTATATAAACATGGTATATTCATAATAGTGGCTAGCTGCTGCCCATGGCCACTACACACAGCCAGAAGAAATGAAAAAAAGGAATTGTGTTAAATGGAGGGACGGCAAAACACCTCAACAGGCTGTTGGGAACTGTGGAGTCTCTTTTGCAAAAGAGGTAAAAATTTGGGCAGAGCAAACATTTTATGAAGGATTTTCAGATACTGGTGAATGTCTTTTTAATGACAGCCCTCTCCAGAGGATCTCCTGAAGCTCCCTCTGACACATCATTCCTACCTCTTGACATTTTGGTTCTTTTGACAATCTGTCATCCCAGCCAGCAGATCACTGCACTACAAAGTTCCAGATCAGTCCAGCATTTGGCCAGAATATAGAGAGAAGATGCTAAATCCCAGCAGAGCCTGTTTGGTGCAGTGTGACACCAAACAGCTGCCTGGCTCCTGACCTGGATCTGAACCTGCCTGGGGTTGTGCTGTGGGGATGCTTCCCCAGCTTGGGTGCCTCTGTTCTGCATCCACATCCCTCAGTGATGTTACACTGCACGTAGGAGGGGAGGGAAGCAGCAAATACGTTTTCTAGTTGTGTCCACAGCAAATAAATCATGGTGTATGAATTATGGAGCTGGATGGGGTACACAGCGTGATACCGCTGTTATAAATGCTGGTGTTATTAGTTATGCCAGGATGCTGGAGGAGACAAATCAGTGTGGATGGAGTGTGGATGTGCAGCACAAAGATTAGGGATGATGGATTACAGTTGCCTGTCTCTGGGATGGCAGCACTGTCTGAGATCGGTGTGTGGTCAGGCAGCCCCACAGCCAGAGAGGCAAAACCCACTGGTGGAGCGGGGGAGATCTGGTGGTGTTGTGTGTGGGTGACCATGTTGGGATGCACAGAAACCAGGATTCACCCTTATTTCCTATTTCCTGCTGCTTCTGAGCAACAAATGGAATTGAAAATGCAGGCCTGTGCAACAGCAGTTCTCTCAGGGGTGGCTGTGAGTAAGTGACAGGTATAAATTGTAGCCCCTGCAAGCAGTTAGGAGACCCGTGGGAATAAGAGGTATCATAACATGAAAATGAAGGTCAGCTACAATGCCAGGAACATGGAGTGATCACCCAGTATATTACAGGGTCTTTAAGAGCTATCAGAGGTATTCAGTCTTTCGCAGCCATCGGGGGTCAGAGGGCTGCTCAGCGATGCCCATGAGAGCCAGGGGTGTCTGCAGGATGGGGCAGAGCCACAAGCCCCCTCCAGGGGTTGGTGTCTCTGTAGCTGTCAGGCAGGAGGTATTTGCTTTGGGCTTTTTCCACTGTAGTACAACTCTCTGGGATTCAACAAACATGGAACAGGAGAGTTGAAGGGAAATAGTGAATCTCCCCCAGCAATTAAATCTCAGCCTTTCAGTGATGTTTCTATTTAAATTGTGGTAAAAAGAAAAATTTTGTCTTTGTATTGACCCAAATACAGCTTATTTTCACTAAGTTATTTCACTAAAATATATTGGAATAAAAATCTTAAACCAGAAAAAGCAATAGAGCATTTACATAGATCTTATTGCAAAAACATAGCTTGATTTTCAGCCACAGAGATACACATTTTGCTTTCTTTTTAATTATTTCTGCTCTCAAAGAAGAAAAAGACAACTCTGAGGAGAAGACTTTACCCATTTTTCCAAATTGTTCTCAGGTAAAACTTTCAGAAGTGTATGAGCGACTTAGAAAAATATTGTTTTCCCTTCAGAGGGGACATGGGTTTGACAATTGCTGCCAGGCATGTAATGGGAGATAAAACTGCCTGAAAATATTTCAGAACAAAAGCAAAACTGGATCAGGACAGAGCAAGGTCTGTCAGAGACTTTTTTACTTGCTGGGACGGGGAATTCAAAGCCATCAGCATGGATCTGGAGACAGTTTGTGGGCCCTGCTGTGTGCTCTTGAGCAGAGGCCGGTGGGCTCAAACATGGGTGTGGCAGACAGCATTTGTCTCTGTGCTGTTCCTCACCTTTCGCTACCTCCAATTGCCACCTAGGCAGAGGTAGGAGGCTTGGGAGATGAGCTGCCCTGAGCCCTCACCTGCTCTTAATGGAGCGCTATCAGCTTGCCAAGGGGTGCTTTGTGCTTGGGGACAGATACCTGGCATAATACAATTGCTAAAATGAGCTTTAGTTGCAGATATAATGGACTATGTGGATGGAGTCCAAATGGGGAGCTGTAACAGCCACTCAGCAGTGAAATATATCCCCAAACCCCAATCTGGTGTGTAAGGACACTTCTCACAGCTGCAGATGAAGAGTCTTCTGGTAACAGCCTAAGTCTCCAGGAAATTCTGCAGGGATTTTGTGGGCTCTGATCCTTGCTGTACCCTAATTTCCATTCTCTTGACTAGGGCTCTTGTGTGGGGAGAGTCTGGTTTAGTTTGCAGTCCAAACCATACAAAAGGCAAATCCTCATCAGCCTGTAGCAGATGTGATGGGCTGATCATTATTGAAGATGATGTATTTGGGATTTGTAATTAAAATTAAAGCTATTTGCTATAAAACATGTAGAATTTAATTCCTTTCATTAGATATCTTAGGCTAATTGTTGTATCCAGCAGGGAGCAAATAGCATTGTAATTGCTTGATATCTCATGCTGGTTTGATTAGAAGACAATAGGAATAGGAAAAAAGAGAGATAACTCGAAGAAGAGCTTTATCTTTCTTTCTTTGACTTCTGCTTGGTGCCAAGCATTTCTAAAATAAAATTAAAATTTTCAAACTGACTTTCTCTTGCTGTCTCAGTGAGGTTATTGGGCTGAGGAGTGAAAGTGCTGGTTTTGTTTACTCCTGGAGAGGTACTGAGTTGAATGGTGCTGTTTTAGGGATGAGCTTAGAAGGCACTCACTGGTCATGCAGAGGAGTTCTCATGGTTATTCTTTCCATCCCTCTGTCAGGGAAACTGAGGAACTGAAAGACAAAGTGACAGGTCTCATGTCACTTAACACAAAGACTGATCCCAAAGACCTTCCCATTTCTTCTAGGAGATACCGTTCTGAAAATGACTGTGTGAAGTTCAGAAAGCTGGTGGTTCAGAGAGCTCTCCTTGACTCCGTGTATGGCACAAGCCAATGAGCCATGGCTGGGCGCCTGTGGCTTACACTGGAGGCACCAAAGTGCTGCAGGATAGTGATAGATGTGAAGGGAAGAAGTGAGGTGAGCAGACAAGACTGACAGAATTTGACTTATTAATGGGAATTTGAAGACTCACTGCAGAGGGAAAACTTTCCATGGAAGACATAAAGGCAGGGAAGTTGGCTTTGTGCCAGAGACTCACAGGCCTTTGGAAAGTGAAAATAGCAGCCTCTACAGCTTCTTCTTTCAGTCTATAATATGAGAATTTCCACATTCCCCTGGTACAATAATTGATACAATTATCAGCTGGGGAGCCACCTGCATGCCACTCCAGTCTCATCAGTGTGCAACTCGAAGCCTGTACAGGAAACTTCAGCCCTCAGCAATGACCCTTCCATTAAAAAGCTGGCTGTGCATGGCCTTGTCACAATGCAAGAGGCAGGTCACACATCAGTCTTTCAAAGGCATTTTTATGGTACTTGCTGCTTCAGACTCAGAACCTCGTAATCTTTATTAACATCCTCTTCTCAGCGCTTCTACGAGGTAAGAAAATGCCACTGCCTTGATTTTTTCAGGTGAGGAAAAGAGGTCGATTCACCACATCCTTCAGGTACTACAGATGTCTTCTGACCCTACACCAGAACCTTTGTATCCCTGCAAGCATTCAAGTTTTGCACCTGGGTGGATCATCTCAGGTTCAAGGAGCTAATGTAATTCATAGCCAGGGTCGAAATCAGCACTGTAAGAAGTCCAAAGAACTGGTATTTAACCAGAAAACATCCTGGAGGCAGGATCATGGTGTGTGCATGGAGCACACTGATTCCCAAAGCAGCCAGACTGGAGCTGCCCTGCAGGGATGGACCAATCCCCAGCTGCACGCTGGAAGTGGAGCTGTGACACTGGAGGTGTGGTGGCACAGGGTGAAAGCAGGGTCTGGGAAGGGATCTCTTCTGCCCCCGATTCTGTGTTAAAACTGAGCTTTGCTGATGGACTTCAGAAACTTTGTGAGTGGGGAAATTTCCTTCTGTGTCTCTGGATATTTAATATTTATTCTTCTTCTGCCCCCATTCTTAGTTTACAAAGAGAATTGCCACTGGGTTTTTCCAGCCATTTTTATGTGGTGACAATATCTTATTAGAGGTTTTTTCCATCTGTGCTGCCAGCTATGGCTGGCTTTTGCTAATAGAGGTATGCAGGCACCTTCTATGCCTTCTGCTTTAACTGTTTTAAATAATCTCCCCATACACACATATTAAATAAGCTTCACGTACATGAATTTTGTCTGTGGTAAATGTGGCTTTTAAGTCCAAACCCCAAACCTATAACTAGCTGCTCTGCACCAGGCTATATTAAGCCCATCTAAGCAAGACTTTTTCTAGTGAGCAGAAGGGGGAAAAGTCTCTGTGGCTGTTGTACTGTCAGCTTTCCTATCCAATTTAATTAGTTCTGTGAAGTTCCTTGACTAAATTTGCATATAATTTATTCTCCCCTCCCTTTCCTTGTTATGTGTGTTAATTATTTTCATGCAGCACGCTCAGGGCCCGCAGATGAAGCCGGATCTGGGCGAACATCTTTGCCAGCGGCAGGCGCTCACCCCAGGGAAGTGCGGCCATGAAAGGTACCGGAGGGGGGGAATTGTGGATAAGAAATCCAAAGTGAGGCAAGACTGAAAGGCAGGCACAGAGCAGTGGGAAACTGCTGGAAGTCTGGGTCTTGTAGGAGTTTCTGCATATAAATACAGAGGTTGATGGAAAGTGGCTTTATTCTGCTGCTAGCTTAAGGGTCAATCCCTTGTCAATCCCTTCAGGATTCTAGGCTGGAGTATGCAGACAAGACTTTAAGAGAAATAAAACTGTATCTCTACCTTAAAGTGCTTTTTAGGGGTGCCCATGGGTGTGTCAAGGCATTGCCTGCGTGCAGCCTGTCACGGGAGGGAGCAGTGCTGTGCTGGGGGACAGTGGTACCAGATGTCACTGCCAAAGACAGTGAGAGGGACAAAATCTGCAGCAAGATGAAGACTGATGCTCCTGTCATAGCTGTTGGGGCTGCTGGAGCAATAACACCCCTCCCTCAAAACCCAAGAGCTGAGGTGAAACCTGCAGAAACCAGTTTTGTTTATTTGTTAGATAAAGATACATGAAGTGAAAAGCTGACTGTTTTACACCCATGTCTAAAAGCACACCGGTCAGCAATCAGGACTGAGTTTCCCAAGTAGTTATCTCCTTTGGCAGGGGAAGGAGTGTGCTGCTGCCTGGCCATGGGGCAGGGCCAGCAGTGACCACAGGCTCCAGCTCACAGGTCCTCTGGCTGCTTCTTTTGTTGTGAGAAAGTGAAAAACTAAAACCAAATTTTAAAAAATCTGCCTACATACTGACAAAATAGCAGATGTCCTCCCCCTACTTGATTGCAAAACCTAGGTTTATCTCTACCTTTCCCTTCACATTTATTTATTTGCTTACAGGGACATGGAGGCATTCAGATCAGCACCCTCTTTCTCTGTGTGGTGGAGCCTGGTTTGACAAGACAAGGAAGGAGACTGCTTACTGCTCTGCTGTGCATCCAAATGAAGATAGCAGCAATCTAGTTCTGCATGATAAGCATAAAAATCGGTCATTTTATGCTAGATCATCTCCTGTTGTGCAAGGTAAAATGGTTTCACATCTCTGTATGCCAGAGGCAGAACCACTTAAATGCAGTCCAGAGGAATATTTCAGAATCCCCCCAAGTAATGACATTACTGATAACTACCAACTAGGACACTATCTTTGGCCAGTGGTTTCTGCTAAATTTATCAGTGGAGAAACAGTTTGTGGGAGCTATTGCATCTTGATTTTGTTATTAATCCATCTGTACAGCTATGTTCTCCCTCTGTGGTGAATGTCAGCTATGGGAATTTTCAGAGTGGACAGAGGAAACACCGCGTCTGGAAGGCACAGATTGTTGGCTAAGTAAACCTTCCCCAGGAAAGCATTTGGATAATCATAGAATCATAGAAAGGCTTAAGTTGGAATGGACCTTAAAGATCGTCTAATTCCAATCCCCAATGGGAGCAGGGGGAGAGGAAAGGGGAAATCTGCTTCCAGACAAAGAGGGAATTTGGTTTAAATTCCTCACCCAATGGAGCAGAGATTTTTAACATATGACATGAGGAACTGATTCTCTTTTTTTTGAGTGCTTTGTTTACTGCATAATTTAAAGAAAATTTTTTTGTCACCCTTTGCTACATAATTGAATTTTTATAGTGCTGTTAATAAAAATGTACATCAAATGTGACAATTATTATTCTTCAATGGATTTTTATATTATTTCAGTCAGAGAGAGATATGAGAAAGCATTAAGGATAACTAAAGATGTATTCTGAAATCATTTCCATGATTTAGTACTTCTTAAAATTGGTGAAATATTTGGATGTCTTCACTACTTCTGTGAAGTAATTCTGGATTTTCAGAGTCGATATATTTTAACAATTGTAAAAGAGAGACCAATCCTGCAGTCACTTTCAGGTAAAAATCCCATTTGTTTCCACGGGAGTTTTGTCAGGTTGGGGAGACAGCTGCATCAAGATGCATAAATGTATGCAAAAAATGTCAGTTCCAGTATGTCATTTGTTTGAGTGTTGAAAACAGCATTATCCTTTCATGTCCTATACAGTGAGGCAGTAAATAATTTTTAAAAGGTTTGGAGATAAAGAAAAATACATTTGACCCTTTGTGCTTGAACCTGGCCCCTTACTTAAGTCGCTGCCTAGGTTTCTGGGGGACGTGCCACAGAAAAAGCTGAAGAATTTCCTTGCAACCATGAGTGGAACAACAGTGCAAACCTCTGCAGCTTGCCTTTATACTTCATGAGGTATAAACTGATGAGGCTCAAAATATTTTTTTCATCTTTGTTACTTGTGGTGAAAAAATGGACACATCTGACATTAGATTTATTAGGGAAAGCATTTTCCAGCTGAAGCTTTTCTTAAAAGTATACTTATCCTTTGAAGAAGAAATGGCATTATTTCCAGAATGAAGAAAACAATGATTTAAATATGTTTTCAGATAATGGAACCACTTTGTTAATGAACAGTAATTTTCTGACTACCTCTGGAGGAATTAAGCTCATGGATTATATAATACATCTGTGAAAGCTTATCTGATAGCCCAGTAATTTTGACCTCATTGTGAGTTATGCAATTAAGCATTAAGCTGCTATTTGGCACCACAATTAATTGTGTTTTACTTTTCTCATACGCTTGTTGACTATAGGGAGTGAAATTACCGATGGCAGCAGAGGGGCTGGAGGAGTGGCATTCTCTGAGCGCCGCCCCCTCGCAGCACTGCAGGTGCCCCTCTCCAGCGTGGAGGAGATAATTAAGCAGGCAAAGAGCTAATGACAGTGGGGAGACTCTCACATCCGCTGTGAAGGCTTTTAGGACAGGCACCAAATCTCTTCTGCTTCCAAATCCATGTGTAATGCTGAAAGAGGCAGATGGGTCCGACACGCGAGGGAGTAGTTTTGCAGGGCAAATTTGAGGATATGTCTTTTGGATATTTTCCTGCACCAAGTCACAGCTTTCCACATATAAATGGTTATTTGGAAACATGCAAGGCACCAACATTTAGAAAAATTTTGGGGGAAATTGTGGAAGAAGTATAGATCTTAGTCAAGTTTAAGGTAGGTTTTGGAGACGTATTGAGAAAGATGAGATCAAGATGAGCAGAAAAGCAATGTATACAGGAAAAGTCAAATAACTCCTTACTTGGAGGGGTTCTTAACACTTCTGACCCTCCAATGTGACAAAACCTTCAGGTGACCAAGAGCCAGGATATGCTTTCCTGGAGCCTCAGAGAAAGCAGGGATTTGGCAATCATTTGTGGGCAGGAACTTATGTGGTCACAGCATTAATTGCAATGCAGAGATTCACGTGTAGCTTTCTTGTAGGACAATTCATTGCAGATATCTTTGTTGACTCACTGGATTTTCTTGTCATTCTCATTAAGGACTTCTGCTGTGCATTGCTCCCTGCCCTGGCTGTACGATGTGGCTGAGCCTGCAGGACAGCTCTGAACTGATGAAGAGCCACAGGTCCCCATGCATTAATGTGCAAGGACCAGAATGTGCAACAGGATGGAAAAAAAGAGATTAATTTTCTGATTCTTTCATGCGAGAGAAGCAAGAAGCGTAAGTATCCACCGTGACTGATTTCATTAATGCAAAGTAAGGAAGTATTAAAGGCTTTTTATTGTGGTGCAGTCATCCTTTCTCAATTAAACATGCTTCCTCTTGGACGTCCTCCCTGTTGGACTCTGCCATCTTTTGGGTAGTACATCAACAGTACGCCCTTTTCCGTTGTGATCTATTGTACCCGTATATCTTCAGAGTGAGCTTTCTTTCTAATGATCTATTAGTGAAATGCATCATTTCAGTGAGGATGATGATGATGATATACTACTCCATGGATGATGCCATCCAAAGGAAAGAAAAGGTCAAACAACAAATTCAATAGAGTTATTGGATTAAAGTCGGGCAACACATCATCTCCAAGGCTGCTTTCTTAATGCCAAAGAGGATTGCTGATACAAGCAGTGCATTCTAGGGACCATTTCTTTTATGAATGTGCCTGAATTGACCCCTGAACGTCAAGTGAAAGCAGTACTTTGTATCACCTCAATTGAGAAAGTATGAAAATATTTCTGTGTTTGAGACTATGCATATGACAGGTTCAACATCAAGTCCCCAGGCACAGTGTATCTTCTGCTCTTCTGGCCATGCTTCTGCCTCCTGGGTGCACATTCACAAACATTGCATGCATGTCTCTGCCTAGGCTAGTTCTGAAGCTGTATCTGTGTGGATCCTGATCACTTGGTTCACTGCAATCATATAAGATGCTAGCAAATAAGATTTTTTAGTGCGTTGAAATTACCAGTGTAGGATTACAGAATAGCACCTACAAAACTCTTTATTGCGATCATTTCCCTCATGAAGTCTGAAAATATATTTTACTCACTCTGTCTCTTTTCCACAGCATTCCAAAACCCTGCTATGCTCAGGCTGAACCAAAAGTATTCACTGTACCTTAGAGTGAATTTTTTAAAAATGGTATGGATTTTTCTTGTCTTGTGGGTCTTATTTATTTTCTTGAAGTCCTAGAACTTTGTTATGGAAGGGCACTGAGAGACACACAAATAAGGGGGAGAGTTGTATCCCAAAATGGCTTAATTGTTTAACACCTACTGAAATGTAAATGAAGCTTATGAGAGTGCTAAGAGATTCATCTATCCATCCAAGGTCAATATGTTGAGTAAAGGGCCATTTGCTAGGGGGGGAGGGGTCTTCCAGTGAATAATTTTGGTTTTTAGAAAAAAGGCTTCAGGCTCGTCTCTCCTTTCAAGTCCCCATATTTGCATTTGCTGATAATGATGAATGGTTCTGTAGTGCCAAGATGTGACATCTGACCGCTTGATTTTGCCATTTCACGTGTGAGACTGACATGCAATGCAGCTGCTCAGACAGTGGGAATGTGACCTGGCACTGGCCTTGGAAAATCAGAAAGGATGCTTTTGAAGCCAAGGGCAGTTCTGTGCTGTGTGGACATTTCAAGAAGCTGAGGGCGGTTGGTGCCAGTAGCTAAACCATTAACACTCCATTTTCTATAGACCATGGCAGGTACTAGCAGCTCTATCTTTACAAGGGTGTTCAGACATCTCCCAGTTGGAATCTGTGTATGGGGAGCACTGTGGAACAATTTCAAAACACAGTGCATACACTTCATCTGTTTCACCAGGCTTTCTCTCTTTGGGTTTGGTTATTTTTTCCCTATTACTTTCCACCACGAACACAAAAGACTGATTATTACTACAGAATTTGTACAGTGGGTTCCCTGGAAATCTTTGCATTCCCAATTCTCTGCCACCAAGCCTAATATAAACCCCATGGAAGTTTGGTGTTTTGCAGACTTTCTCCACCATGTTGACATGACTGTGATCACCACTTCAACCAACACATATTGAAACTGAAACAACCAAGTCTCATCTCACAGGTAGTGAAATCTTTTCTAACCTTATCCTTTCTTCCCTTCTCTTTCTTTTCCTTATACATTTTCCTAAGTGTTACATTGATGCTTTTGTATTGCTATATTACTGTAGATAATAATAACCAAAATGGCTGCGTACCTGCTTTCCACTGAAGCCAAATTGTTCTAAAATAAACCCTACATATATATATATTTACAAACACTGATCATTCAGAGTCGTTTCACTCTAATCCACCCCAAGGGATATAAAGAGAAACCTGGGCTACCCTCACCTTCATGGCGGGGGGGGGGCTCATAACAGGGAGAAGGTAGAGAAAAATTCATCCTGCTTTCAGTTGGCTTCCTGAAAAATGCAACCCATAAAGGCCAGGAACAACTGTTTTGAGACCTTCAATTCTTGTCTTCTAGTCAGAGGTAGCATACAGAGCATTGAATGGGAATTATCAGAAATTCATTACAACTCATGAGTAGGAGTGTAAGAGAGCAAAGTTACAGAAATTTGCCAGACACAGAATAATTCCTGCAGAAGAAGCTTAGAGACTCTTTCAGCACTTTTGCCAAATTCCATAATCTTCATGTAATTTTCTTTCGTTTCAAGAAATGTATATTCAGGAATGCTACTGATTCTTAATTTGAGGCTGCTTCAAACAGCTTGAACTGCTTCAGAATAAAGCATCTTGGAAAGCATGATTTTTCTGGGTTTAGTTAGGGCATTTAGCAAGATAGAAAAATGAAAAGTCGGAAGGTTTTCTTGTTTTTAAAAATTTGAGCAGATTTCTGGTAATGGCATGCCAAATCCAGCTTGTAAAATTACACAATTCCATTTCATGACAACATTTTCAGCCACTCCAGGCTAGATTCTGGTTAAAATAACACTGAGAACCAGTTTAGCACATAGAGGTGTTTTTCCATGAATCACAGAGCTAGTCGTAGGAAATATGGATCTACATGTTCACAACAGCAAAAGCTGTTGTAAATGCAACTGCAAATTAAGTACTGGAAATATGTGGATGTATGGATATTTAAACAAAAGATCCTATAACTCAGCCAAGAAAATTCTGAGTGTGTCTGTGGTTTTCTGAGATGTGGATATATTACCTATTTCACTAAATGCTTTTTAGAACAGCCACAATACAGCCAATTAGTACTTTAAGAGATCCAAACACACATCCCTACACTATACAGTTATAAAAATTTCCTAAGAGCAAAACAAAGGCTCATACTTATCAGAGAACACTTCCGGTACAAAGAATTGACACCTCAGTATGAAATATTTGAAAATACATTTTTCTCAGTTTAACCATCTCCTAACATGCAGCGAGTCACTCTACACCACCAGTGTCTCCCCATTCCAGAGCCCGTGAGATGCAACATCAGCTCGTTGCACCTGTAGCCTGATTTTTCAGTATGTCAAACTTTCTCTTTAAAAATAAATTTAAAAAGGAATGAAAGAAATGTCATCTTGTCATTAATGGTATTTGCGTCATTTTGCAGCTGTGTTGACTTTGAAGTGAGCAGCCAGTGATTTTTGAGTTAGGTAGGTGAAGTGGAAAAATAATGATGGATTCAGTAGTCTTTTGTCACTTTTGGGCCTGAATTTTCCTGATGTCTGTGTGAGTGTTGGCTGCGTATTGCCTGTCGGTAGTGAAAAATAGATTCCAGTGCAAGTCCTGCTGGAAGAAAAAATCTGGGCCATTTAGTTTCACATCATTTCCCCTCAATTCCCCTTTATAATGAGTGCTAATAAATAACTTGCAAAAAAGGGTTCATGATCTTTTATCACCCAGATGTACAACAATGAAAATTAAAATGGAGAAGAAACCAATAAAAAGCCTAATACCTCATAAACATTCTTTACCCGAAACAATGAATAATAGGAAATAGAAGCAGCTCTTAATGGGAAGATTTGGAGGTTTGAGACCAATCTTGATTAGGCTGTTTTGCCCTAATCTGTTGTACAGCTTATAACATTTCTTTCAAGGCAGAATAATATAGGTCAATCGTTGACTTAAAAATCTTTAAGAACTGGGATGATTAGTAACTGAGCAAGAGCCATTAGCCAGTGCACAAACTCATGCTCTTTCAGACATGAGCTTGTCTTTGGGCAAGGACCATAAATCTAAAGCTTCAAACTCCATTGTTTGCATAAAATAGATCAATATTCAGCTCTACCGAGGGATGCATCGATTTGGTCAAAAGGAAGGAGGGACTGATGGTTGCCGACTCTTTTTGATCTGGTTTTCTCTAGGAAATGATGTTTATCGTATTGTGGTTACCTGCCTCCCTGATGGACTCTGCTACCCAGATTTAACCAGATTTTAGACAGATTTCAGCCAGTGTGGAGGATGTTAAAGATATTGGGGTCTAACAATGTCTATGAAAACAAGAGGTGTAGTTTGAAAAGACGAGTGAGGATGCCAGGTACTACCTGCTTGCACCAGCAGACACTGCTCCAAATTTCTTGGGGCACATTTCTGATTTGTCCATCCATGGGTAGCTGCTCACAACTCTTGTTTGCCTTGAGCTCAGGCCATTGCTCAGCCTAAGTTTTTATTTCATGCAATACTAGGCAATAATGAGTATGAGAAGTTGACTGCTCAGGGTCCTAACATCGCTTTTGTAATCCAAGGATAAAACTCCCTTTTCCTGGTCTGTCTTGCTCATTTTGGGTCTAAGCAGTTTGGGAAGAAATCAAAGGTTTTCAGCTACAGCATTAGGGCCAAGGAACTCTATCCTGGCTGAAGTGTCTGGGTGCCACAGAAATATGGATGATGTGTGTTCATGTACTCTCCTGTTTCCTCACACTCATCTCTCAACACCACGTCCAAGCAGAAAGGAAACTTTACCTCTTCACCTGACATAATCACAGAGCAGAAGGCATTTCTCCAGTTCTGGCAAAAATGCAAAATGAAATAGGTAACCGTAATTCTATCCCTTCCCTATTCCAGCTTTCCCAGTATTTTTACTTTCCAACAAGTAGATGACATACTTGAACTGAAGCTCTCTTTCGTAAGCACTGACTTCCCATGACCTTTTTCCTGCAAACCATCAAACCATGAGCTTTTGGACAGAGAAAAATATATACATAGGACAAAAGAAAATATATAAGGCGGTGCAATGGATTTTTTAGGACCATTTAAGGGCAGCACCCAGGTGGAAGGAAGGTGTGGGGAGTGATAAAGTGTAACTTTTTATGGTTAATAATAATCACACACAGTTTTCTTCTGCAACCTTCCTCCTGGAGTGTCTCTCATTAAATGTGAAACCAGGCGAAAAGATTTTGATGTTGCTTTTATCTGCACATGGCATGCTTCCCCTCTTCCACACTGCTGTGGTGGGAAAGGGAGTGAGAAGAGAGACAGCTGAGATCCACGCTGGAGCACCTCTCTTGCCCTGCATAGTGGGGTGGGAGGCAGGAAGATGCTCACGATTAGCAATGAACATTATCATCAGGCAAGTGATTTATAAATATTCCATGAAACAGGGCCCTCGATTGCACAAGCAACAGCAAATATTGTAGCAGATTTATTAGTGGAGCATGAAACATTTATATTTTTCAGATGACAGGACAGATGATGACTGTGTTATGCTAGCAGGCAGGATGAACCTCATTCGAAAAGCAGCTCATAGGTGATGGGTGGATATGACAGCAAGATGAATTAAGGTCTTTGAGCATCAAGATGGCGTGATAGACCCTGGGAATTGAAAGTTAAACACCAGTGGTATCCTTCAGAAAGCTCAGCTGAGCTTTCTTTGTGTAAGTCGAGGCACAGGCTTGATAATTGTGTTGCGCCAGTGACACTGGCAGGGATTGAATTTTCCTGTCATCTTTTATCGGAGTGGTTTACTGGAATAAATGTTTAGTGCTGCAAATTAGAGTTATAGTTAGGAAGAGATTGAGTGAAACTGGTGTTCCTCAGAGATCTGGACTTCGAAAAACGACTTTCTTGGAGTGGTTTTAGCCAGTGACAACTTCCTTTTCATTAAATGCATTACACTCCAAACATGTCAAAGAGCTGGACTGTGGTGGCTCTGTACAAAAAGCTGACGGAGGAGGATTGCTGAGTAAGATCTGACTTGGAGCTGCAGTACAGGTAGGGCTAAAGGAATAAGTAATTAGACAATATGTAGCTTAAACAGTCAAGTTCTTTGGAGTTACTTATGCTTAGTTACACCGTGTCAGTTCTCAGAGGGAAAGGAAAAGGCCATGGAGTAGAATCAAACAGGGCTTTTACCTCAGAGATCAGCTGCTCAGAGGGACAGACTGGCATCTTTATCTCTTCTGCATTTTTTTATCCCCTTCTAGATTTTGCCATTTTGAGCTGACACCTTTCTTGATAAAAGCGTATTTCCAGATGACAGATCTTTCTACCTTTCAGTCTGTTACCACATTTAAATACATTTCCTTGAAGCAGCCCAGTATGTGAATGAATTTCATGGCTCTCTTCAAATGTATATGCAGGTGGATCAAAACTGCGCTTGAGATGGCAGCTAGTCTGACTTATATCCTGGGAATGTGTCCCCTGTGAAACTTCACTCTATACATCAAGATCATCTACCTTTCACACTCAAATACTTTGAACTCAGCCACATCCTGACAAATTACAATGGTCTCCTTCACACAGAGAAGGGAGGAGGTTGTGCATCTAGGTGCACTTTTTCTATTTTTTTATCAAGCATGAAACAAGTTTGTCTTTTTATAGTGAACTCCGCAAAATCCAAAATTTAAAAAAAATCCAAAGCCAAAATATGATGTCTTCCCTGTTTTTTTGAGGGTATTTAAAACTGTACGTAGTTGTTTTAGTCAGGATTGGACTAATTCACACCAGTGTCTGACCTTCTTTGCATTTCACTGAAAAATGAATTATTGTTGTATGCTATAGTTAGTCAACTCAAATTTATCTATTTCTGCTGAGACACTAGTTTATCTCCCCTCTTTGAAGCCACATTTGTTCATAACCAGAACTAAAGTGTTGTATCTTCATTTTACCAATGATCTGAACTTCATGACGAATATTTTTAGTGTTGGGAGACTTGGGAAGATTATGGGAACTCCACAGGACTTGACCAGACTCCCTATTCTTAATCAATACTACCCGGTGGCTGTGTTGGCTGCAAGCAAGCTGTGAGCCCTTGAGATTAACCTATTTCCATTTTCAGGCTTGTTGGCTCCAGCTACAAGCACTGCTGAACTAGTAGGGGAAAAAAATATGGGCAAATGTTAAGAAAAATCTGCATTCCAGATTAAGAATGGGACTAAGGTTTGCTCTCAACAAGCCCATGTTGATTAAAAAAAATCAATTTTCCTGCTATTGCCTACTTGAGACTTTTCTAAACTGTGACCTAAAATAATTGGTTCACCACTCAGAGGTCATGAAGATAAGGCTGTCCCTTGGCACAGAGCTTCTCCCTGCCATGGCTGCTGTCCTGGAACACCTTTGGCCTTCTGCAGTGTCCTCCATCTGGAGTCTGTCCCCACCTCTCTGGCAGACCACTGCAAGGAGACCTGAGCGGAGCTAAAGTGTTCCCAAGGAGAAATTGGGCTTTCACCTTTGCAACTACACCTACTTCCCCTTTTTTAAGCAAATCGGGAATTTCTGGCATAGAAGAACAATATTTCTTGGGTTTTATTTTAGGTATATTATGGTACCTGTGGCCTCATCATGTTGTTTTGAGCATGTGCTTTCCCTCCACTCTAGATTCAAGACATGAGGATCCCACGCTCTCATGCTTGTCCAACATTTCTTGGTCAAGCTAAAGTTTGTAGGAAGAAATAATTTCTTTTAATTTTGAGAAGCTGGGAGAATTGGAAGAAAAGCAATGAACTTTTGGTGTTCACTTCCCTGTGGAGTGTCTGGCACTGTGAGTAATGCTTACAATTCATTTATGTGGCTTAATTCATCCTCCTGGACAATGGATGTAATCCTGCTTTTAGTCATTTTTTCAGAAAGATGTAAAATAATTTTATGTGCTTTTCAGGAGCATTTAAACGGTTGAAAGGGCACTCATGGCTAAAATGAACTTATTATATCACTTGAATCTGCTAGTGCTGGATGCTTAGTGCAATCTGAATTGTCTTTTGTGCCTGGCACAATGCATTCTCTTTTCGTTTGCTCATACCATGAAATCTGGGACTAGAAGTTACATGTTTGGCAACAAGTAGGTCTCACAGGAGTTTGGATGTCAGAGCAGAATGGGCTTTCATTGCGTAATGAAGAGGAAAAAGGGAATGAACCCCTGAAAAGATATTTTATGAAATTCTTCCCATGAACACTGTGTTATTAGAGTAGCTACTGAGTTAAAACAACATTTGAAATCCCAACAAGCCAAGAAAGGTCATAAAACTGCAAGGAGCAGGCTAAACAGCACACAACACACAAACATGGTAAATTAAAACAAAGCAAATGACTGTAAATGCCAGCAGTCCCTAAAACATTAGGGACTAATTTCTAACAAACCATTAGCTGCACAGGGAATTGTCAAACATTATTAAATATAATTTGCTGCATCTGCTTTATTATAGAATTCATTTGGCACATATGCTATTTATGTTGTATACTACTTTTTTTTGCTTTATGTAGTGTCATTTTCTTTAAGCCTTATGTGTCACCTCAGCATAGTACAGAAAGTGAATTGGGATTTATTTCACTTTTGCTGTAGGAACTCAATTTGTATGTTTGCATTCACACTTATATGTGAACCAGTTTCCCTCCTGCCCTTGACCTCCTCCTCCAAGCAGCTGCACATGAATGTTTCTGCAGTACAATCAGCAGCCAGCCCCCAGCAAGTGCTCTTTCAGCTGCTTAATGCTATGAATGCATGCGTGGGGAACATGGTTTGCAGCCTCTGCAAGAATACTGTTGCCATCAATATCATTGTGCCATTAATATTTAAATGCATCCATGCTCTGAATTATAGTGGGTTTTTTTTTAGCTAATATTCAAGGAGTAGGTGATATCCTGTAAGCATTGCTATCAACCACATCAGCCAGCCAATTCTGTAATCTTGATCAAAAATAATAATGTCATCCATAATGCTGTAAAGATTTATTAGTTGTGACAGATCTATACATTAACAAATCACTGCATGGCCCTGAATGCCAAATAAACAGAGTCAGTCTCATAAGGAATAGTACGACCTTTTGGGAAACCTATTGAGTATTTCACACAGGAAAAATTTGCTCTGAAGATAATCCAGATGTTTGTGTGTGTGTGTGTGCACGAGTGATGGATGGCTGTCTGCCCACCCTTGCTCTTCTCAAGTCAAGGTGGGTGATGACTGGTAAACCAGAATGGGCACAATAAGTGTTTTCTGTGCAGTTCTCATTCATGTTCTGCTGCAGATTGAATTTGTTCTGATTTGGTTACAACTTTTCAGCTACAAAATTTCAGGATAACTCACAGTGTACTGGTTTGGGAAGATGTCCCAGTTAGGACAACTTTTCAGCTTAATTAGACTCCTCCTCTACAATTGTTTGTAATGTCCATTCCTATGATGGCTGTAAGGTGATGTTTCCTGACACACATTTTGGTAGCTTTTACCGGTTGGATGTACAACACATAAAATCAGAATTTTCCTTGTCATAATAAAGTTTTTAAAAAGCAATTAAAATAATGAAAAATGCAGCCTTATATTATCCATTAGTGTTTATCTCTTTCTCTCTGGTGGTCCCATCTCAGGGGTCCCGGTGGCAGAAATGTCATCAATAAAAAATGTCTAAAATATCTCGCAACTGAGGAGTCCTGTCCTGGAGGTATAGCCAAGAGCCATCATAATCCCAACAGTGGATGACTGTGCTGGAGAAATAAGGTAGAACAGAGGGTTTATCCTTGTACTTTCATTTTTAGTCACTAGGCTGGTGCCAGGACATGGAAGTCTCAAATTATCAGCTACCAGTTGTTGAGCAACAGATTTTGTGTGGTCTTCAGGGAATATCAGCCTTTGCCAAGCATTTGTGCAAAGGGTGGGACAGTAAAAAAGCTGAGGATTACTTGGTGATCTAATTTATCAAAGATTCAAAAAGTTGATTTTGAGTAATTTCATACTTTGGAAAGAAGAAGCAGTAATTCCTATTCATCAGAATGTCCTGTTTTATCTCTCAAAATATTGTAAAAATTTTTAATAAAAATAAAATGCTTAGATATGAGTGAAACATACTGAAATACTCTCTCTTCATTTTTTTAATTGTGAGTTTAATAAGATCTTTGAGATTTTGGTTTAATCCTGAGCTGAGACAGAAGGTGAAGTATTTAATCTTCCGGTCTCTGCAGACTGGGGGATCTGTTTTCTTCCTGGGAGAAAGTTTCATTGTCAAGGTCATCACGGTCCTGATGGACTATTGACCCAGGCTGACCAGCTACTGGACACCTTAAAAGATACAATAGGATCAGATGGACAGGCTTTCAGCCTACTCTTTCTTCTGAAACATGCAATTTATGGAGTTTTAATGGATAACATGTTAGGAAAATATTTTTTGCAGTGCTCATAGGTATAGAGCCCCTGATGTTATTGGGAGAATGCATCATAAGCTATGAATTGCACCCCTGAGGCAAAATCCAACATTAAAATCCTCTTTTTACATATGGGAAAGTGAGAGCAGGGTGATTTGTGTAAGGATGTCTGGCTCAGTGATGGAGCTCAGGACTGAACCTTGTCTCCTGCTCACACTCCAGGTACAGGACTGCCTTTTCTACCTGTCTCACATACAGACAGCATCTTCTCAGGGTCTGGGAGTCTTAGTTGATGCCACATGTGACAATTGACAAGTTTCCTACTTGGCAGTGGAACGTGAAAATACAGAGGAGTATTGAATATCTTCAGCACATTTATTAACTGTGTATTAAAATATATAGAGTTGACAAATTGTATCTGCAGGTAGTTCTAATTGAGAGAGGAAGATTTTGCAGGAGGATTTAACATCTAAAACGCTGGGATATTAGGAGCAATGGTCAAGAAAATTATAAAAGGGGACCAAAATAGCAATTTGGTCCCAGTACTGTGACTGTGCAGAGGCCATGCTAACTTATGCAACAGGCATAAGCTGAAACAGACTAAGTCCAGCCTGGACATGGGGATAAACCATTGGGGAGAGTGAAATACAGCAACAGGTTACCTGAGGAGGCTGTGCTGTCCTTGGAGATTTTCAGTGCATGACTAGATAAAACCCTGAGCAACCTGGTCTCACCTCACAGCTGCCTCTACTGTCCCATTATCCTATGGAAATGGGACTCACTTCAACCCAGAGGCCAACCTGGGATACAGAAATGTGGTTTTTTTCAACAGGAGAGTGAGAATGAGAGCCAGGAATTATTCAGCAACATCACAATGGAGCTAGGATGCAAGTAAAGGAACTATGATTTGGACTTTGCTGATCAGCTTGTCAATGTTACAAGCCAATCTTTGTTTTTCCTCCACAGGTACTTCAAGCCAAAGAAAACCTTTGTGGTTTGCTTTGTCAATCTCTTTCCCCTTCCCTTGTGAAAAGTCAAGAGAGCAGGACATAAGGCATATTCTGAATTAGAAGAGTGTGCTCATATAGAACAACGTACAACCTTCTGCATACATTCTTCTATACCAGGCTTTTGTATATTGCTTCCAAGCACTGCTCACTCTGCCAGCAGGGTGAAGTTGAATACTGTACCAATATCCCCCACGTGGCAGCCTCTATGACAGGACCATCAAATCAGTCAGTGACACACCACCAGTGGAAAAGTCGTCAATTTGTCTCCATAGTGACACATCTCCCACCGAGATACTCTGGGCAAGGCACAGCTGAGAATCTAAGTTACAAAAGGTGGGGTTTTATGCTGCAGTTGCCGTTTATGTTTGCTTTTTATGCCTTTTTGTTTTGGTGCTGCTTTGTGGTTTTGTTTTGTTTTTCTTTTTCAAGCACATCTTGCTGTCATATATGCTTAGGTTATTATTTTCCTCTTTTGTGCACTGGTTCATAGAATTGTAGAATCACAGATGGTTTGGGTTGGAAGGGACATCCAGTTACAAATCCTCAGCTATGGGCAGGGACACCTTCCACCAAATCACATTGCTCAAAGCCCCATCTGTCCTGGCCTTGAACATTCCCAGGAATGGGACACTCACAGCTTCTCTGGGCAGCCTATGCCAGGGCCTCACCACTCTCACAGGAAAGAATGTCTTCCCTATATTCAGCTGAAACATCCTCTCTTTCAGTTTACAGCCATTACCCCTTGTCCCTCTTGTTAAATATATCTTTTGAAACAGATAGTGGGTTAGGACCAAAAAAGAAAACCTTTAAAGCCTGGATCCAAGGTAACAACAATGGTACTTACACATTCCTATAATGGGGTCACTTCATGAGAAATCTCCCAGCTCCAAACTCCCAGGACATCTGTGTGTAGCCAGGGTTGAAATCCAGACCTGAGTTCTCCACTCTGAGCTCACCTCTAATTATTAACAACCCTTTGCTGGATTAGTAAACATGCCAGTGCAGGAATCTTGTTCCCATTTTGCTTATTTTCTGACATGTCCGTATTAGCACATAACCTGAAAAAAATTCTAGTTTTACTTATTGTAGTATTTGGGAGTTCTGAAAAATTGCCTGCCACTAGAGGTTATTCAAATTCTGGTCTTGATGTATTAGCCTAGACAGTTTTAAAGCCATATCTACAGCGAGTAGTTAGCCATACTGCTGAACAGACATTTTTTTAAATGAACTACAAAGAATAGTCTATTGTGGTTAGCTTATTTTATTTACAGCATTTCACATGGTGTGAACATTAAAAATTTACAGAGTAATATTGATTTGCAGCTTCATCAAACCATTTCTACCCAAACTACAGACCCGAACTGTTTCAGGAAAGGTGCCTTATTCAAATGGTTATTTGTGCTGCTCTGAAGGCTGCACTCTGCCAGACGGCCATAAATTCATCTCCTGGCAGAAAGTTAAAGAGAAGGCTCAGAAAGTAAATAATTGCCAGGAAGCATCAGGAAAGGAGTCTGCTAGTGGATGTGGGAGAGGAGGAGGAAACTGGTGTGGCTGGGAAGGGTTTAATAAATGAGTTTTCAGTGGGTCCCCCAGCCTGCAGGGACACAGGGTGGCACTGTTGTCAGCCACATCGCTGGCTCCAAAGCATCATCCATTCTCAGCTGGTGAGAAAGAATTTTTGTCATTTCTGTCACTCTCCCGATTAAAAAAAGCTAACAAACTTGAATAGACCAGAAAACCAAATGGTACTGGGTAATGGCACACAGTTTTTTGTGGTGACACTTCTGCCTGACAAGTGAATCACAAAACAGGAAAGAAGAAAAAACAAATCAAATCCTCTAAAAATCCAGAAAGCCACAGAAGTTCAAGTAACAAACAAAAAACCCACAAAAGCAAAAAAGTGTGTGATGGAAATAAAGATGCCCTTCTCAACTCCATTAATGGGAACTTAATTAGGCGTAAAATTTATGAAAGACTTTGGAAATGTGATCTTTTATCCCATTAGGAGAAAACTGGGCTAGCTTCAAATATGTGGGAGAGCTGGGTGACATTCGTATGTAAAAAGATACATCTCCATCGGGAAAGATATATTGAAAACATCTGGTGAAGTTCTTTGGCCAGCAATCTGTGTGTCTTGAAAAATATATAGAGAACCCTTTTGGTCCCCTTTGTACAAAACACGTGGAATTAAACTGTATTTCATGCAGAAGTTATAAACTAGGTAATTCAGCTTTCAGTCCCTCTGCTCACAAGTTTTGCTCATGCTTTGGGGCTCATCTTACAGAATTTCAAAAGAAATTGCAGCGGCAGGATGACCAGACTTCACTTGTCAAGACAAAAGAGATTAAATTCCAGATATTTTGGAAGTACTAATCTAATTCTGCTGCTCCTAGCCTACCTGTTTTTTTTTTCACACTGCTACAACCCAAACAATTCTAAATTATATTATTATAATTCTAAAGTAAAGCTTTCAGATTTGACCAGGGTAAGTTACAGGAGGATTGAATTCATCTGAGCTTATTTATGCACATATTAACTCATCAGCATAGTAAGGGCCAGAGTAACAGTTAATTCATTTGAAAGCATCCAGAGCAGAGGAGATGAAAAAAATGAAGATAGGATTTGGTGGCTCAGCCTAATACTTCAGAAAACAGCACATTAAAAGAAAATCTGGTAAGAGCAGACAAAACTTTGCTTGAAGTCTGTGGGTCAAATCAACAAAGACCTGGATGACTGTACAAGTTACACAGCAGCTGTGAGGAGGTGAAGAGAGATTTCTGAGTAATTTGCAGTAATCTGAATGCATGGATTTCTCACTGGAAGGACAAGTAGCAACAAGAACAGACAAAGACAGTGTCTGATCTCTGCAGCATCACCTCTCACTTGCATGGGATGGCTGTGGGGGGCTGCTGCTGCCCTGGGCAGGGGCACATCATGGAGGGGCTCTGTGCTGGGGGCTGTAAGAAAGGGAATAAGCAGGAGAACATGTTAGGGCTGATTAACAGTAGTCTGTTCTGTTTTGAGGCCTTTGTCCACTGTTTAAATTACTCAGTGTGTTACTCAGCAGCTTATGGTCAGACCTGAAGACACTTAGGCTCTTCAAGTAAATGTAGGTGATTGAGTCCATCAGTATAATCCATTACCTCCCTCAGCCTAATCTTTTAAGTCTCTGGTAATTTTTTTTTCATTGGCAAAGTAACTCCAGCACCCGCAGTTTTGCTCTAGGGGATATATATAAGGAAGGAAAATTGTTCCTGTGAACACAGAATTGCTTTGGTCCATGAAATGGGGCATCCCAGGAAGGATTTATTATTTGTAATGGTCTTATAAGCGATAGTGAGATAAAAGCAATGTGAGATTTGAAAGAACATGAGTGTTTTAAGGAAAGATCTGAGTGACAGGGGATAGTGAAAATACCTTCCTTCCCTTTGCTGGCATTTCAGTGTGTTCATTGACTCAAAAAACCTTTGCACTGGGGAGAAGGAAAAGAAAGGAAAGGAAAGGAAAGGAAAGGAAAGGAAAGGAAAGGAAAGGAAAGGAAAGGAAAGGAAAGGACTCAGTCATAATCTAGTTAACTGCTGTCAAAATTAATGGCAAAGATCCTGTTCAACTTTATTAGGCAGAATCAACCTTCCTAGTGAGAGTATGCTACGGACCTGGGGTTTGCCTGCAACCCCATTTCCAAAGGTGTAAGGTGGGGCTGCTTAGTGGAAATGCAGGTCATATCACTGGGAAAATTATGCAGGAGGGATTTGCATCTCTTCCTAATTCTAATTCTTTATCTTCTACAAAGATCTTAATGGTACAGTTCTTTGCTACCTTTACATACAAATCATTAAAGGAGGGAGGGGGAGGAACGCAGTTCATTCCACAGAAGTAGGTCCATTGGAGAAGTATTTAGGTTTTATAAATAGGTCTATAAATAATACATTTCTATTTCTGCTGGTTTTATTGCTATTGATATGCAATATAGTCCTCTGGGCTTAAATCTGCAGATATTTTTATTACTAGAGGTCGTTGCCGTGTTGCATTGTACAAATAGCACACCACATTCACCTCAGCAAATGTTTATTTTTGCATGCCTCAGTGCCTGCTTTGAAACGGCAGTGCATTGGGTGTTATCCATCTCTTCTACCTGTCCTTAGATTTTGCTAAGTGCATACTTTTATGGATCAGTTGAAAAGCCCCAACCACTCTGTAATTTAAGATTTTATGCCTGAACGCTGGATGTCATCTTAATAAGTATGGTGATGTGTGCGTGTGTGTCAGGAGGTATAAAAGGAAATCATGCTTTGTTTCTGTGATGGATTTCTGTGATTATTTCATGATACTGTCTGTACTTTGCTAATTGAATAAGGATTATTTTGGAATGAGGAAATCTGTAGCTGCTGAATAAGATTCAGTCAGTGCAATTAAAATGTTAGCATGGATTGCTGTTAAAGATACAATTCCCTTTTTTCTCATTGTGCATAGAAAGAGCTGAGGTGGGTGGGTGGTCAGCTGCTGGGTTTTATTCTCTTCCACCTTACAGCATGGCATACCACTAGTCTGCAATAATTACCTTTTTTGAAGCTTGTTTTAATTCTATTGTTATATATGTCAACTCGCCAAATGAGAGCCAAGGCTGCTTGCCTGCTGCTGTGTAACTACCCAGAAAAAAATTGCAGCTCACCGAAGATATTTGTGTGCTGGTTTCTGAATTTTTCCATGTGCTGCCTAATATATGCAAACAGCCATGCTGCAGAATTGCTCTGAAGATACAGAGCTTGGATGGTTGTGGGGCAGAAAAATCATTCTCTGTGTTCCCCCAGATGCTGAGTCTGAGCCAGGTGGAAGCTGGAGTGCAAACCTGTGCATTGGACATCCCAAGCCATCAAGGCATCACAGAAGCAGAGAGCAAGGCTGTGGTTGAGTCCAGCTCTTCCAAATCTATCCAATGCCCATCGCTGGAGGGTGATGGAAACTGAAGAGATGTGCCAAGGCAGGCCATAAAGCCCTGAGACTGCACTGCCACTTCCAAGCAGCGTCTAACGAAATGAAAAGTGCTTCCCTTCTCCCTTGTCATCACCTCTGTCACATCATCCTGCAGAGATCAACCCCTCACTCACAGAAAAGCTTTCTCCCAAAATATATTAACCTCATCTCTCTCTCATGTCAGTACTCTAACTGAGACTTAATGTATTTACCTCTGCTTTTGTCACCCTCCCTCCCGCTCCCCTTTTGTTGGTACCGTGTTGGATTAGCATCCATAAACTTGTGCCCTTTCCTGCACATGTCAGATGGGCAGAGTGCTGTCAGTGAGACCTATCATTTAACCACTGGTGTTCTGGATCATTAGCACAGTGTCACAGTTTCATCCTCCATCCTGGTGCTTTCCCTTAAGTAGATTTCCCTGCATAAGTCTCATTTTCAAAATGATGGTTTAAGTGCACATGTTAATTGCAAGATTTAATTATATGGTGGTGAAGTTGTGAAATTTTCCTCCTAATTAACAGCGGAAAACTTGGCGTGGGAGAAAGCGTATAATGGGGAAACGCCTTTTGCATTTCATCATTATCAATTCCTGCGCATGGCTGTCGCAGTGGTGCGTGCCCTGGATCATTGGCTTCCCTGGGTGAGGATGGATCAGGTGCAGGTGAAGGCCAAGTTGTCCACAGACAAGCACCTGCAAGGAAAACAAGTGGTGTAGGAGCTGGGGGTGAGCAGAGCTTTGGCACTATGAAAGAAAAATATCCAGAGAGCTTTTTTTGCAGGCATGTTGACCTGAAGCAAGCAGGGTGAGGCCAAATCACTGAGGTTTCTTTCCAAATTGGTATCTAGAGATTCGGTTCAGATTCATATCTGGGCTTCAGGAACTACACCCCAGCATTAGATGGGAATTAGGGACTCAGACAAAAAGATGCTGCTCCCATATGGTGAGAACCTGTTTTAATTTCCACAGATCTGCCTGCCTCCTAATGTGCTTTTCCAGAGTGGGACAGCCTGTTTTCTCTCATCTTTTTTTTTTTTTTTTTTCCTCCTTTCTTGTTCCAGTAGCCAGTTGAAATACTTACCATTTCTGTTAACTCTCTTTTCTCTTTCCTTTCCCCAGGGCAGACTCTCAGAGAAGCTGTTCTGGCTGGGAGGATGAACAGAGCCAATATCAGTCTCAGTGAATGGAAATGGAAGAATATGGGGTGGTTAATGCCTTCTTTTGGGTAAGGCTCTCTCACAAGCCCATCCTAATTGAGCTAAAGGGTTACAAAGGGCACAGTTCACATCAAGACTACCTCCCCCCACTGCCTATTGCTTGTTCTCCTTCCTTTAGCCTTTGTCATTGCGCTATGTCCCGGGTTTTTATTTACCTTATGGCCTCTGGTGCTAAATGGCTGATGTCCTTGGGCTTTTGAAGCACTTGTGTCTTCCTTGTGCCATGTCACTCCTCCCAGGGCTCCCATATCCCACTTGTCAGTAGAAGAGTCTTCTAGGGCCTGGCAATCACCTTTCAGAGAAGGAAGGGTGTCACTGGGACTTCCTGGGAGACCAGGTAGCAGGAGGGCGGTGGTGACATTCTACAGCTCTTTTGCAGAAGCTCAGTGTGATGGAATTCATCTTGTGTAGTTTTGGAGGCCCCATACAAGTAGAAATTGCTATATTTCAGGATTTCCAGATAACTGGTTTGAACACAGCTGAAAACTCACTTTTCCAAAAAATTAAAATACTTTATTCTTGTTTTGTATTTCTTTGAAATCAGAAATTGCATTGTAATCCAAAATGCAATATTATTCCTAAAACTAGCATTTGAATCTTTGATTTTGACATGATCTAAAAAGTTTGGATTTTTTCCTCTGACCTTTTGATGAATTCAATGCACTCCCCTGGAAAGTTCTGAGACCAGTAGTGCATTCTTTTCATTCATCATGCAGTCATGTTATCTGACATTAGAATTTCACATGCTTTTTCTTTAAGGCACACTGCTCAGATACATAATTCTGTACTCTCAGACTTCAGATAATGAATAATCATTTTCACAGATCAACCTAATTAGGTAGCTGAGAGCATTGCCTACAACAGAGTGAAAAAGTGTATATATTCACAGCCAGACAACTATTCATTAGGGGCCTGACCTTGGAGCCATTATTCATGTTGAGTGGTACTCACTTATAGGAGATACTCTTATTGTCTTCAGCACGCATATTACTACATAAAGTATCATCTGCCAATGTTATGACTTCCTTAACATCCCAATATTTTCTACCTACAATGACACCTGGTGTAAATTATGCAAGCAAATTTTTTGACGAGAAGGCAGCACTGGCAGCTGTGCTGTGCATTTCATCGCATCTGTAGGAAAAATCCCTCCTGACACAGCAAGCCAGTTCCCACCCTAGAGCTGAGATAATCATAGCTGGCCTTGAGTATTCTCCCAGTCTGTTGCTCTGTGATTTAAAGTTTGTTTACTTTAATCCTCTTGAGGAAACCTGTCTGACCTTGCGCTGCAGAAGGAAATGGCCCTGACCACACTGCAGCTGCAGGGGCAGGTACCAGCAGCAGGGGGCCCGTTAACATATTAAAATGCACTAATGCAATTGCAAGCAGTTGTTTCACCAGTCCCTCGGGGATGAATGGATTTGAATTGCAGATTCTTGTTTTTTTCTCTGGGGCTCTCTGTGTTTTTCTGTCTGTTTTCCCTCCTCTCATCCAGGAGGTCTAAGTCCCTCTCTGACCCAGCCCGGTCAGTCTGAGTGCTGTGTGTGTCCTGCACACTGCCCAAATGCCACACAACCATATGTACACACAAATCTCTGGAAAAGGATGCTTGGGAGCAAGCTGGTGCTGCCAGGCCAGTTCATGCTCCCATTTGTGCCCTTTCCTGTGGGAACTGATAGGGAATGGGCTGCATTATTGGGTCAACTCCCTCCTCGCTGTGTTAGTGGTTAGTCACTCTTCTGTTGCTGCAGAGAACAAACAAAAGCTGTTCATCATCAGTCACCCATGTAACAGACCATCACATGATTTTTTTATTTCCCAGTGAATCCTTTCAGTGGTGGAAGGAGTGCTGGAGGCTCCTTTCTCAGAGAGCATCCCAAGGGGAGGGGTCAGTCTAACATGGAAGAAGTTGTGTTTCAGGGACAGATAATCCCTTTGAAGGCTTGGAATATCCAGGTTTTCTCCTCATTTTGCCACAGACTGCCTGCAGGACCTTAAGTAAATCATTGATCTCCCTGCCTCAGTGCCATATGACATACTTGAGACCTGTATGCCCTGACAGAATATTTCCTACCCTATCTCTGCTCTGTCCTGCCTTTTTCTCGTGATTCAACCCAGCTGAAAAAGAAGTATCTTGCTATTGCATGCTCACTCCTGTCCCCTCTGGTGGGATAGAGAGAACAATCAAAAAAACGTAAAATGTGGGCTGAGATATATAAGAAAGTTTTATTTGAAATAAAGTAAAATACAATCAGCACCATTATCAGCAGCATGGTGATGAAAAGGTGAGAGTAATAAAACTGAGAAGAAACAAGTGATGAACAATACAATTGTGATGCTTATCCTCCACTGGCCAAAGCCCAGCTCATATCCCTGAGCAGCACTTTTCCCCCCTTCCAGCTGACTCCCCCCAGTTTACATACTGGACATGATGTTCTATGGTATGGAATACCCCTTTGGCTGGTTCAGGTCAGCTGTCCCAGCTGTGATCTGTCCCTGATTTTTGGGCAGTTCCTCACTGACAGGGCATGAAACAGTGAAAATTCGTTAAGATAGTCACTACTTAGCAGCAAATAAAACATCAGTGTCTTGTCAACATTATTCTCACACTAAATCTAAAGCACAGCTACTAAGAAGAAAACTGACCTTATCCCAGCCAAAATGAGGACACCTTTTAAAATAAGCCCATGCTACCTCGACTGCCACTCTGCATCCAAGCCCATCCAGTGCTGGCACAGCCAGTTCCCCACCTTGCCTTGCTCTGCAAGCACCGCTGTGCCATGGACAGTAATAACCAGGCAGCCCCTGTATTTGTTTAATGCTTTGCTGTGTGACAGCTTTTCGATATAGGTAAGCTCCGTGGAAGAAGCGGAGGTAATGAGCTTGTGCATTGGCTTAATATATCAGGCAAGAACATTCGTAAGTACAAGGCACCTTCTAACCACCGTGAGCGATTTGTGAGCGGTGAAGATGCTATCTGCTGCCAGCAAAGTGGGCCGTGTTTTAATATGTGAGGCATGTGTTGCTGTCAGGTTCTGTCAAAGAAAGGATGGCTTATCTTATCTTGTGATCGGGCAGCTCTGAATAAAGCCATGGCACAGAGCGGTGACATTGACATGGGGAGGTGAGCTGCAGAGACAGCCTTTACAGGCAGAGCAGGTGCAAGGATTTTGTGCCCGGCAGATCCTCTCCCCTCTCTTCTTTCTCCAGTGAGGAGCTGCCCAAAGAAATATGTTAAAACTGTTTTCTTTCTTCAGCTCTATGGTCATGCACAGGATCTGGTGCACAGCCATTGGGTGTGCGTGTAGGTCCAGGGTGACCAGCCAGCAGGTAACAGGTCTTGTGGCCAAAGAGAGGTGACACTGGAGCAGCTCCCAGGTCCGTGAAGCTCTCACTAGCCACTGATATCATTCAGATTTCTGCTGCGTCTGATGAGAGCAAGAGCAGAAACATATTCCCACAGTCTAGGAATTATACTGGAAAGGCTTTCAAGCCCATCAATATCCATGTTACTGCTACAAGCTTGGGCTTAAGTATTCCTCTCATTGCTTTTACCAAAATCACTCCATGTCCACCAGAATTCTAAAATCTATTTCGTGGGGAATCAGGTGAAATTTTTGGGCCTGAAGATCGTAGAAGATGATCTGACTACACTGGAAGTCATCAGGAGATCAATAACGTATTGATAAGCTGTTAAAATACATCTGGTCTAGATGGGTCAGGCATCTATTCAGATATTCACTGAGGCAGTGGAAATCTGCATTTTATTTGAGAGCATCAGGCTATCAAGTGCAGCGTATCCTGGCCAGGATCCTACTGCTGTCCTGCTCTCTGGAGTCAAGCAGATCTTGAGTAATGTGATATTCTCAGTATCTTCTCTCTTGTAATTCTTATCTCTTTTACAGTCTTTCTCCTCTCCAAAACACAGGTTTGTCTGAACCTTACCCCAGGATAAGACCTCGATATCTGCCTTGGGGATGGAGACTCAAGGGCAGCCCAGCACTGCTCCTTTCCCAGCCAGCTGCCCCTCTCTGCCGTGCAGCCTCTGCTGCACCCTTCACTGGGGCTAAGTTCTTAGCAGCTTTCAGATGCTCCTTTCTCATGTTGAGAGTGAGACAGAAAGTGATTACGAGAATTATCTCAGCCCCATTCATCTGAGAAGGGCTCTCTGTCAGGGTCGTGATTTTCCTGATTCCTTTTCCATAGCGCTGGCAGGGATACAAAAGCGCAAAACCACAGACAAGCTCCGAGTCTAAAAAGAGCTGTTGCTGTACAGCAGCCCTGTGATGACTTACTGCCAACAGACATGTGAGTTTACTACAGATCTACTTTAGGTCATAAGTGCAAAAACATATCTCGTTAATATTTAAAGATGCTTAGCACAAAAGCATGCATAATTAAACAGCACATCAGAGCTGATAATTCCAAATAATCTGTCTTCTGAAAAGGGATTTTTGTAATTTGTTAACTGGTTTGAAATCTGCGGCTTAGCAGCAGGAGTGTGTTTGCATTACAAAATGAATAATTTTAAATGTTGGGCTGTGTCCATTCTCCCTGAGAAGAAAAAGAGACATAGTGTGAGAGAGGATTTTTAAACAGGCACAGAAGTGTGGATTCAGCATTGCCCAAAACTCTCTGTCTGCCTGAGATATATGTCTCACTTTTTTAAAAGCAAAACTATATTCCTACCAGGTATAGCATTGCTTTCTCTCCCAGGATATTTTCATGTTCCACAGGGAGCTCACTGATATTAACCATGCCTTTCCCCAGATAACTCAATAGTGAAGGAATGCCTATAATAAGAATGATCTATTAGTTAGTAAAATAAGTGACATACAAGACAAATATGAAAATATTAATGGTGTCAGGTACAAAATGCAATATTCTGCGAGCTTTTCATTACATCCAAAAGACTATCTGACCACATTTTCTGCCTGGATGCTAAAAATCTATGAGGAAAGAAAATGTGCTTATGATCCTTTGCAAATCATGCTTTTCAGATGGGCCAAAATACAAATTGATGTGTGATCACAGCTATACTTTAATGTAAGATCAAAAAATGTCAAGTGTTAAGGGCACATGCAGGTAATTGATTGCACAGGAGATTTATTTACAAAGCAAATCTAAAAAGAACCTATTTTACAGGTTTCACTGAAGTTATTTCTGGAAGTTACTGAAGTTGTCAGAGTCTTGTTTACATGTGACAGTGCTGGGACAGCAAATCCCAGAAGGCACAGCTCTGCTGCAATGAGGCTGCATTAGCTGTTATTAACTTAGAACTTGGAGCTTTGGCTTAACTCCCTGCCACAGATGTTTTTTCTCTTTAGGCTGGCTGGGGGGAGGTCAGGGAGGCACATTGGGAACTGTCACATATGTGTCCTACTCGGTGCTGTGGTCTGTGTACCAGTCCAGCACTTCAGTGTCAGTAGGAGTTGAAATAAAGACTAAACTGGATGTGCTGGGTTCTGCTCTGAGGCGGCCAACACCAGTAATGGAGAGAGAGAGGGAGGAAAGAGACAGTAGGAGTTTGCTCTCATAACTGGAGAATGCAGTCCAAAAAGGAGTACTCATATGGTATTTCCTGGAAGAGGTGACATTCAGAGTGGATTTACAATCAATGCAGGTATCTAAATTCATTTGACCACAAGTGAGTGTCTGTCAGGGCTGCTGTACCCAAGATTTAGCAGGGAGTCACGGAATAGACATGAGCAGCCATGTCACAGCTGTCTGTGAAGGCTGACTGGTGTCACACCTGACTGTCCTCTGACTGCATTGGGAGCCCTCAGTAGGAAGATAATCCAAATAGGTCATAATTTTCTAGAACTTAGATGTTCCGGTTATCTATCTGAATACAGCCCAGAGAGACATTAAGGTCAACTCATGAAATAGATCTAGTTAAATAACTAGTATTTGCATGTATAATTTAAAAAAAAAAAAAAAAAAGAAAAAAAAAAAAAAAAAAAAAAAAAAAAAAAAAAAAAAAAAAAAAAAAAAAAGAAAAAAAAAAAAAAAAA